>CAKNXH010001094.1:248632-281636 GCA_932178445.1 Andricus quercusramuli
ATATATATATATATATATATAATCTTATAGTGCTTCCAAAAAGCAACTTTTTCTTTGTCGTGACTTTTTTTCATGTCGTGCATTGTTTGTCTTAAATTGTGCATTTTTTTATATTGAAAATGCTACAGCTCTGATAATTTTTCTTTTATTAAAAAAAGTCGCGAGGATAAATGATTCGAGTTTTCAATTACCAGGAACGTGACTATATATATGTTAATATATTTATTTATATATTTATATATTTGAATGCTTGTCCTAATAAATAATTGATAAATATAGAGCGAATATTGTGCACTGTGGAGTGTAGCTATTATAATGTAAAAAAAGTGTAAAACAACTGCGGTAAATCACACGAGAGATATAGAGTATAGACGTGGAAACTGGAGGACATAGCTATAGATATACTGAAAACATTACAAGCCATATATATATATATATATATATTCGTAAGTATACGTATACACTATACACAGACGTCCCACCATACAGGGACTACGTCATAGGCCCTATAAAAACTCAATGGACCAACATGGGTCAGTTAGAAATTAGAAGTTATGGTTCACTTCACCTTTTCTCCATTTTCTACGGTTTTCTTCGATTCGACTGTCCAGTGTGTAGTGTCTCAAACCGGTATCTCTCGCGTGTTAGTGTGTGTGTGCATTTATGACAGTGTTGTGCCCTGGGAAACCCGAATCTGGGATTTCCCATCCTGGAATACTTCGAACCAATTCCATCCTGAATTGGACCCACTATTGTTTCTATTAACAGTTGCAACCCTTTAAAAACAAATTAAGGATCTACCTAATTTTGATTCACATGAAGGTGTACAACCGTTTTTTCCACACCACTGCACGGAGATCTCAAAGATCATCTGGATTTCATTTGATTCTTCAATCGAATCAATAACCGGTAAGTCCTAATTATAATAACTCTAATTTCATTATCTAACTCCTTTGGGCAATAATATATGCGTCTGCTTCATTTTAAAGGTCCTGGCCAAGGATTAGAGAAAAGTCCACAATTTTCCCTTCAGCTTTTTGCGCTAAACCCTTAGTAATCGATAAATTTTAATTGTAATTATTTATAATAAATTGTTCAATAAAACATATAATTTATTTATTGGCTACTCTTTTCTTTTCTCTGTGCGAGATCTTCGATCTTAACTAAAACGAGAAACTTAATTGAAAAGGGAAATATTTTGCATTTTCTATGACGTAACATACAACCTTTTCATGGTGCATCGGCCGAAAAACCAAACAAAAGTGAGCCAATATATAATTTGTTTTAATAAGTTTATTTTATACACATTTTTAAGCACAAAGAAGTTAAACGAAGACAGCTATCTTAAAACATTTACATTTTATATACTATTGCTATGTAATATGTCCAAATATAAGTATAATCAATGCCGAATAAAAAACCTGTAGATTGAGGGAATATTCAAAAAACAATTACCAAGAATCTTGCTAAACAAAACCCTCAATTAGCTAAGCGAATAGAATTAAATGAGAACGGGCTTGAGAGTGGTATGAAAAATGAATTCAATATTGATGAAGAATTAGAAAAACTAGATTTGGAATTTGGTAGTGTTACTTCAGAAAACAGTAATTTTGACTGTTCTTAATTTATTGATCCCGGAAATACTACTTCAATCAACACAATGTCGAGTTCGATTAGTGGTTCTATAGGTCAAAATAAAACTTTAAATATTGATGACATGATTGATTATCAAGGTAATGTAAAATCATTATTAAGTTCAACGTTCTCTCAGCAAATTTGTAAGGAAGTAACAAAAAAAAACACATTTCGTAATTTAAATCGCGAATTAATAAAAAGTGAGCACGATAGTTACGACGCAGCAAGCGACGAAGACTCGACAACACATAAAAAAATGACACTGCCAACCAATCAACAAGTTTTCCTCCGCGGCGCGCTCGAAATAATTTCTATTTTTGACAGGAGTAACATCCCTTCAGCTCATTTCATAGAGGAATGAACAGAAGCAAAAGCCATAATTCCCACACAGTTGCATGATGATCTTGCTAGATTAGTCAGAAGTAAATTGCCCTGAGGAGCGCGAAAATGCATATTTGGAAACACGTTCTGAACACTAGATGAATTAATAGAAAAATTAAAAAATGCTTATGCCCCGCGGAAAGTGAATACCAGCTGCAAGGAGAACTAGGCAATATATTTACGTGGGATAGAGAAAATATTATACCATTCGCTGCGCGAATAAAAGAATTAGCAGATAGGATCGAAGACGCGCATAAGTTAGGCAATGATGGTGCCACAGATGACACCTTCAGAGCAAATTTAGAAGATGATGTGGTTAAATGTTTTAGAATTCATTGTTGAATTAAATATGAATGAATAATTTGACACCACGCTTCAAATATTTTTTTAATACATATTCAAATAACATAAAAAATACATATTCAAGGTTTATTTGGATGAACTATTTATCACGATAGAATTGAGTTTGTCTATTTGAATTTGATTCGAATTTTCTATAAGATTATACTTAACACGTTTTCTGGACACATTTGTCACAAGAATGTATTAAGTTGTGTTATTTTTATGTCAGAATTTGATTTTTTAAATTCAAGATTAAGAAAAACGTAACATTTGTGTGCATCATGAAATTTTTTTCTCAATAAAAAAATTCTCTACTTTCTTAACTTTGTTCAAACAATCACAAGGTTTGTTCATTTGTAACAAACAATTAGCCGAATCACCCAGGCTCTTAATTTCGTGCTTATTCAAGCCGATGCTTATCCAAGGAAGAAATAATTTTTACGAAGTTTGCTAACTGATTGCAATTTTCTATAGATAATAAGGGAAATATGCAGCATAACACAATATTTTTTCAGTTATATTTTTCCCAAAAATTCTTATACCAATCGTTTGGTAAGCGACGTCTTTCAAGTAGTAGTAACCTTATTTGGTCAGCCATGTACTTCAGTAGAATATGATGAGAGTCCTAACAAGAAAATTTGTTAATTAATTAAATTTTTAGAAGACGTGCACGATTTCAGCCCTTTTTTTCCTGTGGAGTGGGGCTAAAGTTCTACCCTTCACGAGAAAAAAACGACTTCATACGCAAATGATAAAACATTATACATCTGTGAGTACCCAATTGCTACGTAAGATCCTTCACCGCAAAAACTGTCTCTTGTGTAATTTTTCCAAAAATTTAGTAAATACCTTTTATCTACTAATTTTTTGTCGTACCCTGTGTCGTTTTCAAGAAAATTTAATTTCTTTACCTTCAATGTTATTTCTTGATATTAAAAGAGAAAATACGTGTAGCTCTTTTTTGGATTTCCATGTCCACAATTTTTGTTGATTCATATTTTTCCATATGTTGTATAGTTTGACCACAAAACTGAACTTTTGATTTTCCATTATTTTTTTCGTGCGATCAGAATTTGAATTTTGGATTTTGCAAGAAAATTCAAAAAGTTGTTACAACAATCTTGTGGGGCGTTCCAAAAGTCACGTTTTTCTCTTCTTGTGTTGTGTAATTGTGCATTTTTTGGCTTCAAATGTTGATTTTGGTTTGTTGTTTGAATTTTGTAAATGCTGCAACTCTGGTAATTTTTAATTCATAGTACAAATTCATGGGGATGAATTGTTCGCCTTTTTTAATGCTATGTACAATCATCCATATAATTCTTAGATTCTAAAGAAAGTGGTCTCAACAATTTTGAAAATGCTCGACCTTTTTGAATTTTTATCCAAAATGGCTGGCAAGCGAACTTGACCTTTATTTTCGGGCAGTCAAAGAGTATACCAAAGGTCAATCCAATCCGTCAATTCTTTCGGAAGTCATCGTGCTCACAGACAGATGGACAGAAAGACATACAGCCATACGTGCATACAGACATACAGAAATACATACATACACATTCGTAAAAACCAGTTTTTCGGGTTCAGGGGGTCTCAAAATGTGGACATTTGACAAAAACTTTCTTTGAATTTCATATGATCCAGTTTTTCAATTCCTAATTCGAAAATATTTCAGTTTTTAATTTATTTCAATTCCGAGAGTTTCTGTTATAATATAATATTTATATCAAAAGATTGTCGTTAAATACAAAAAATTAGAGTTATAAAATAAGAGCGTCAATCTGAAACACTTCTTCTTCCATCCAGTTCAAAATTAAATAATTCCAACATTTTTATTTCCACCCATATGATGGCGTCGCAGTGAAGTTGTTCATATATTTTCCTTTAATTTCCATAAACTTCCGAATATATAATCTGGATCGTTACAAAAATTCACTTTTTGAGCCTTCATAGGTTTTATATTATCTTACACACTTTGACAAAATAATATGAATAATAATTTTCTGTTCTATCTTTGAGAGATCTTTAAATTGAATGTCGAGTAAATGAACAAATTAAATTGAGAAAAAAATAATCTCTCCAATTCAGCCTTTAACATTTTTTTAATCAGTCAAAAAGTTTTAGCAAGTAGATATTTCGTAACTCAATGGTGAAAAACAACTTAATGCTTAATGAAAATATACAAACATATTTAGGATCACTGTGCGCTACTTATAAACGAATTTCTGTTTTTGATTTTCAAAATTTTCTATGGTTGAACACTTTTCCAGTTTTTCATAGGAAACTGAAATTATGGAAAGGAGCGTGAATTCATGAAAAACACATTACCTAAAAGGCTGTGAATAAATATTGGCTCGTCGTACGAGGAAACATCACGATAGTGAAAAGCTTGCATTTGTGTCATAAATTAATCATGATGAATATTAAATAAGAGAGTTTATGAAGAATAAACGATGTTCGTAATATGAGTTACAGGTTTCGCAACAGTTTTAGGGAAAACATCATTATTCACATCGTTTTGTAAATGTGTATTTGAATAATTTGAAGAAGCACGTAATAAGACAGCAAGGCCTGATTGTCGGAATAAAATCATCAACAGGTGGAGTAGACAAATAAACGTGTGTCAGCTGCTCATTGAAGGAATTATTTTCTAAATTGAATGACTTGTGGTTTCCTTGTGGTGAAGCAATAAGTTTCGAATCATCGAAATTTAAAATAAAAATTTCCCTATATGAGATCAAATGAAACCTGTTCAAAAATTTGATTTTCTTAGCGAACAGGAGAGTATATGAGAATTTTAAAATTTATGGAAATTTTGGGGAAATATTCGTAGTTTCTGGAAATTTTAAAGACGTTCATCAACGACTTTAATGCAATAATATTACATGGATGAAAATAAAAAGGTTAGAATTATTTTATTTTCAATTGAATGGAAAAAAAATGTAAAAACATAAAATATAAAAAACAACCCCAGGCGGAAATATTATATATGGTCTATATATAGTGTGAAGTATTATATATAATATTCGTTTGTTTTATACATCTTTATATAAAACAAATGATTATTATATATAATACTTCACACTATATATAAACTATATATAATATTTCCGCCTGGGACATTTCTAAAATTTTAAATAAAAAAATATTGTCTTTCAATGCAGAAAGAATGAAATGTTTGGAACTAAACCGTAGTTACCACCATGCGAAGTGTGATATTTTTGAGGAGCAAATTTTTCACTTCACCCCACCCTACCACTGATTATTACCAAACTCCACATTCGGACGAATATTTTTTTGTTGGCCTGGATATCTTTCAAGGAAAAAAAAACAGGTTGCATGTCTGTAGTTTCAAATGTTTGTTTTACTTTGAAGATATTTGATTGCCTCTGCCACGCGTAGGATTATTGTCGCGTTGTAAATTCTAATAGTTTGCAAGCTTTTTGCGTCTTATCTTAAGGTTGAGTAACCAGATACTGTTTAGTATATATAGCGCAGTGAAAATCTTTCCTCTTATCAGTCATCGTCCACAAAAACTGTCTCAAATCACTAAGAAAATGAAAATCGATAACAGGATTCTCCTCTTTACAATCGAAGTTTTTATCAATTTCTTGGGTAAGTGTGTCTAATATAATATAAATTTGAGTATAATTATATGAATATCTTTCTGAATTCAGCAAATGTTTAAAAATTTATGGTACATTACTCATTGAACAAAAATTTGATAAATTTCTTAACTGTTAGAAAAGTTTTTAATTTTTTTTTTTTTAATTTTGAAATTTAAGGAAATTTAATAAGAACGTTGAGTTTCACAAAAATTGTAAGCTTAGTAGAAATTCAAAATATTGAAAAAGAGTTTTATAAACCAGTATGAAATTCCATACAAATTTCATAAAAGTTTTGAAATGTTTCCAAAATTTGGAACTTTACTAAAAGTTTTGAAATTTTCTGAAAATTAGAAAATATCATTAAAAATTTGAAATTTCATAAAAAGTTACAATTTTATGAAATTCAATAGAAATTGTAGACATTTTATATAATTTTTATAAACTTCAAAACTTTTGAAACCTTTCAAAATTTTCAAATGAATAATAGTAATAATATGTAAATATATATATATATAATATATAATAATAATAATAAATAAAAAATGAAATATTTTTAAAATTTGAAGATTGAACGTTTTATTTCTATTTTTTGAATCTGATAACATTTCAAAGAACTCATGAAATTTCTAGTATTTTTTAGTTTGTGCTAATTCGGGGATTACAAAACATTTTCAAATTTTAAGAGACGAGGAATGTTTTGGACATTTTGTTCATTTTAACATGAATTCAGGAAAATTTTGGAAATTTGTCTTACATTTCAACAAATTTATCAATTGTTTAAATTTTACAAATGTTGGAGATTTGAGAAAAAATATAAAATTTTATCAATACTTTGAAAAATTATTACGATTTTAAAATTTTATAGAAAATTTATTAAAATTTTAGAAATTTAATACAATTCAGATTTTTGATTTTAGACATTTTAAATTTTCAAAGTATTTTGAAAAGTTTAAGATTTGAATCTTTTCAATTATTTTTAAATTTTATAGTATTTCAAAACCCCTTTTATGAATTCATACGAAAATGAAAATAAAGTTTCCCAAATTCCACGATTCTTGGAAATTTGAAAGTTTACAGAAGTTGCGAACATTTACTAATGTTTCGAAATTTTCTAAAAATGTTAGAAATTTTGAAGATTTTAAAAATTATTTGAATTTTTCAGATTTTTAAGATTTCAAAAAATTTTATTCTTTCTGAAATCTCAAAGCATTTCGAAAATCATATAAAATTTCAAATAGTTTCAAGATTTTGGTTACTTAGAAATCATTAAACATTTTCAAATTCTAAGAAATCAAAGAATTTTTGAAACTGCATTTTAAGTTAAATATGAATTTAGAAAATTTTTGGAAATTCATATTTAATTTTTCATCAATCAAAACTTCCGAAATTTTGGGAAGAATCGGAAAATTTTCAAACTTCCTGTTTTTCACTCAATGATTTTCGATATTTGCAAAATTTCAGATAGTTTAAAAATTTCGAAAATCGTGGAATTTAAAACCTATTTTTATAATATTTTCGAGAAATGTCTAAAGTTCTTCAGAAATTTTAAAGAAATTTCTAAAAAACCAAAAATTTTGAAAATTTTAAAGAAATTTCTGAAGAACCAAAAATTTGGAAGATTTATAAAATTTTTCAAATTTTCTAAGAGAATTTCAATATTTGTAAATTTATAAAAAACCAAATATATCCTTCGAAAAATTTCTCAAATTCATATTGAAACAAAAATAAAATTCCCAGAATTCCTCCATGTGCAGATACAACTACCAAAAAATAGGCAAATCGTGAAAACTATTCACCTTCTTGCCACATACGATATTTTTGAGGAGAGATGCATGATTCTCAAACTTTATTTTTATTTTGATAAATATTCAGGACATTTTTGGTAAACTGATTTGAAACAAAAAATTGAGAGGTTTTTTTTCAGAGATTCAAAAAATTTAGAAAATTTTGAAGATTTTAAAATTTCTAAGCATCCAAACATTCAAAAAATTATAAAAATCGGTGTATTTTGGAAACTTCATTTTATTTTCATACAAATTTGGAACATTCAAAGACGTTTCTATTACATTTTTTAATCACAAATTTTTGTTTTCTTCTGAAATTTTTGTAATTTTATGAAATGTTACAAATTTAATTCTTTTTTTAGATTTCATTTTGAAAATTTATAGTTATTTCGTTACTTTTAAACCTTTTTTTAAATTTTGCGGTTGATTTGAAAAAAAGGCAGCGGATGCTATCAGAATTTGGAAATGAATCTCAAATATCTTAATTGCGGAATTATAGAGGTCTAATCAAAAACATCAAGGTGTTTTACAAAATAAAGCAGAAAACTGATATTCGTTTAACTTTGTAAAAAATTTTGTTTTGCAAATCGGTAAAATACGTATTGCCTAATTTCCTCTAAAAACGACATAATTATTTTCTCACCAAGATATTCGGCAAATTCAAGTGGAAAACGTGCCTAATTTGAAATCAAATCAGTCCGTGTAATATTTCTAAAATCACAATTATCTTTATTTTTCTTCACAGAATTAAATGCTACGTCGAATCCTTTCGGAGAAGGTTCTTCCCAACCAAATTCTGGTCCGCCAACTCCTCGTTTTCCTGAAGGACATGTTTATCGAAAAGGTCGACCCCATAACCCAATCATAACAATGGAATATTTGAACACGATAATTTTGGTGCCTCTAAAATGGGAAAACCAAGAATTCGTAGCAAGGGAGTGTCATGTGAACCGTAATCATCATGGTGTTCCAGACAATAAGTTTCGGAGAAATCACAACTATTACACCTTCGCCCTTTACCAAATGTATAAGCGACATACCATAAGGTGCGTGGTATATGTAGAACGTTTCCTAAATGGAACTGAAGCAGTTTTGGGAGCTAAGACTCCACCTGAGCCGACAAATCGTATCACAGCAGGTAAATGAATATGGCATAAGTTTAGGTTCACCTAGAACCCAAAGGAAGAATTTTGGGAGTTGAGTTTGCACCTACTCTCTAAAACTGAACAAGTGTAATCTCACTGATTTCCACTGAAATGTCATAGGTTGAAACACCCCCAAAGTGTGTCACTGACAATCATTGAAATTCCACTGGTTCACTCAGTGAAATGTCTGTTTTGTCTCCTGGCCGTATGCTTTGTCGTCTATCAGCTGGTTAAGTATGATACTGATCATTCATCACTTGTGTGCTAACCTTGGCAAACTTATTGTTCAAAAACCGCACTTTGCTTTCACAACGATAAATTGGGGCCAAGCTGCAATATAATACGAGATGATATATTGTGCTCAACTGTGGGAAGGCCCATCATTACGTCAAGATGTAGCGTCTCTGAAACTCAAACCCAAGTGGCCAAGGGCCTTTCCAATTTGCAAAGACCCGACCAGTGACACTCGGGTATGATACGACTGGATGTTCATGTCTTGGTTGCGTGAAACGCTATATCGCCTATTCAATCTGTCATTAGTAGTGATGCATGTCGATCATTTTAAAATTTTTCAAAAATCTCATCAGATTGAATTAAAAACTTGAACACCATACTCATCACATCGTGACGAAAGATCACTCAGTCGAGATGATCTTCTCGTCTCGATCGACTTTTTTCATTGCATATTCTTGATCTCCATTACATTTCAGTTCCATCCAACTTTGTTTCAAGCAAATCTCGATTTTGTCCAAAAAAAGATCAATATGCATCATTAGTCATTAGGCGTCACTGGCAGAATCAGTAGCGCTATTCTAGTTGAATCACTTACTGGAACATCCAGTCAATGTGAAAAAATCACTGGTTCTCAAGTGATAATCCAAAAGATTGAGCAAGCCAGCGACAATTCCACTGGTTCAGTAACGGAGAGTATTTCAAAGTCTCTAGTGGATTAGAATACAAAATTTGTTCAAAACCTTGACAGACTGATTCCTAATCTCTATAAATTGACAAAACTTTATTTTTTTCAAGGTATTCCAAAATATCTCGATCCTGACGCAACAAAATGGTTCATCACTTGGGCGAGCGTAGACTATGTGGTCCTGCAAAGGCTTGGAACAGAAATAAGTGAAGATGTGAGACTTAAAGATTTACCTAACCACCGTCCGAGTCGAGAAGAAATCATGTCAAAAGCTGTGGTAACCTTAGATGTTTATATTGGTGGCGCATACTTTCTGGCGTTCCTAATGGATGGGAAACCTCTGGGAGCTATGCTTCCCCCATACTGGTGGTCCGAAGAAGTTCGAAACCACGTATTGAATCTTCCGCAAGGAACAAGAATGCCAATTGATTTAACTAATATCCAACAAGTTCATCGCACGCAACTTGGCCGAATAAGGCAAACAAATTCGTATCATATCCAATGGCATTAGCCTGGTGTATGTCTAAGTCGTATATTCACTGCGCTTGTTAACTGATGTTAATTGGTAGGATTGACGCCGACGATGATTGTATTCATTTGATGATATCAAATGTCTACAGTCAATTCGACAGTCAGAAAATAGGCTGTACTCGGGAAGATAGTTTTCTGCACTTTTCCTCTTCCCTGGCCAATTGTCCAGACAAATGCGAATACTTTTAATTAAGTCGGATGCAGCCGCGCTTTTTACCTAAAATAATAATAATAATAATAACATAATGTTAATCTCAATTATGTAATATTTCTATAATTTGAATTAGAATAAAATTATAATTATTATACATTAGCAATCAGCTGACTTTGCTGTTTCAAATATAGGTAATTGCAAAAACCTTTTTGCATTCACTTTTGCATTTTCTCTGTTTAAAGAAATATTCATCCTCATTTATGACACATTCATTTGGAACAGTCAGTCTTTCATTTTTTTCGAATATTTATTTCAGCCTTCAATTAACATTTGTTTGATTCATTTTCAACTATTTCGTTGAAAATTGAACTACTGTGTTGAAAATTCGTTTGCTTGAGAATTATCTTTTCCAACTAGACATTTGAATATTCCATTTTTGATTGAAAATTGATATTTTTAATTCAAAATTAATCCGTTCTGGCTGAAGGCTTAACAATGCGGTTGAAAGTTCATGTATTTTGTGAAAATTAGTATGTTTTGGTAGGAAATGAATCATCTTGGTTGAAAATTTATCCTTTTTGATAACATTTCTGCTATTCAGCTGCAAATTTCATTATTTTGTTGAAAATAGAACTATTTCGTTTGGCATTTTTTTCCAAGAATTGAACTATAACTTGGTTGAGGTTGAACTACTTTGTTGATAATTCGTTGCTTTGGAGATTTATGTCTTTGGTTGAAAATGTAATTTTTCCGTTTCTAGAAAGTTAATCTTCATGCACAAAAAGTTATCTTTCGGGTTTAATGTTCAACTTTTTTAAATATAATTCATTAAAAATTTTTTTTTTTTGAAATGTAATCATTATGTTAAAAATATTTTGTTAGAAAATCATCTTTTTGGTCATAAATTTAACTACGTTGTTTAGCATTAACTATGTTGTTGAAGAGTTGATTATTCAATTGAAAATTCGTTTGTTTGGTTGAGAATTGTTTTTTTCAGCTTAGAATTTACATGTTTTATTCTTGGTTGAGAATTGATATTTTTAGTTGAATGATGATATTTTCCAGTGAAACATTCTGCTATTAGGTTGCAAATTCAGTCATTTTTTTCAAAATACAACTGTATTGTGAGACATATTTTCTCAGAAATTTATCTACTTTGTTAGAGTTAAACTACTTCGGAAAAAGTTCTTTTTTTTTTGTTCGAGATTCATCTTGACGGTTTAATATGTAAATATAACATTTATAGAGAATTAATTTTATGGTAGAAAAAATCAACTTTTGGAATGAATTTTAATTAAAAATTGAACCATTTTGTTGAAATTCGTTCATTTAGTTGAGAACTAAATGATTGAGACGAAAAATTAGTTATTGTTTTTTTATTGAAAATTTACATTTTCAATTGAAACATGGTCATTTTCAACCATTTTATAGAAAATTCTTCTGTTGTGGATGAATTTGACTGTTTTTTACTACAAGCTAATACGGATTTTGGTTAAAATATCAACTATTACATGTTCAGTTGAGAAATCATATTTTTTGTTGAATAATCAACAACTTGATTTAAAGTTCAACTTTTTGTTGAAACAATAATTTTCTGTCTGGTGAATATTCATCATTTTAGTTTGAAATACGGTAGAATTCGGTAGAAAATTAATTCGATTGCTTAAAATTTAGAAATAATTAGTTGAAAGTTGGACTCCTTTGTTAAAAACTCATCTTCTTATGTTAGTTGAAGATCGATCTCTTCAATGAAAAATTTGAATATTTCGTTCGTAATTTCTTTCTTTTTTGGTTACAAATTTTTGATGGCGAATTCGCCTATTTATATTTGAAATTCAGCAACTTGGTGAACATTTTTTTTCTCTTGGATAAAAAATCTTTCTTGTTTGAAAATTCACCTCTTCTGGTACATTATTCATCTCTTTTGTTTAAGGATGCTACTGTTAGGTTGAAAATTATTGTTTCCTTGTTTTATTATTTCAATTTTTTTTTTAAATTATTCTATCTGTTACGATTAATAAATTTAGTTGCTTGAGAATTCAACAATTTGGTAGTAAATTGAAATATTATTAGCAAACTATTATTATTATTATTAATTAAATGTTGTTAGTAAACTTTTATTTTTGGTGGATACTACAACTATTTTGTTGGGAATTCTTTTCTCTCAAGATTTACCTCTGTGGTTGAAATTTCAAATCCTTTGTTAAAAATTCTTTTTTTTTTTGTTGAAAATTTATTTTCCGTCTGAAAATTGAACTATTCCATTTTTGGTTTGAAATTTATCCTTTATAGATTGAAAATTTAACTATTTGGTAGTAAATTCATGTGTTTGGCAAAAATTCGTCTTTTTGCTATAAAATTAATCATGCTTCCTAAAAATTCTCCTTTTTGTTCGTTTTTTTGTTGTTAAAAACTCATTTTTTTCGTTTAATTTAACATGTCTTCCAAATGAAAGAATTATTCCTTAAATACAACAAAAATTTTCTTCTATTAAAGAAATATTTTATTATGCTTTCTCAGTACTACATTTATTTGATTCGAGTTTTCTTTGTTTTCAGTATTAATATACATTGCTATTAAAATAATTATCAATTGCAATTTTTTAATTACAGAAGCAAATCTTTATATATCTATATCACTCTAGCTATTACTCTGGCTTAATTTAAAGAAATTTTTTTTGTTCAAGAAAATGGATCATATTCTGAAAAAAATGTTTTTGTTTCACTTAAAATTGTGTTTTTCATTTTAAAGTTATTTTTGGTTACATGGAGAGAATATTGTTGGAGAAACAGTTTCATTAATTTCAAAAAATAGATATATTTCTGAATTTAATCAAAAATATATGATATCATAAGTTTAGAATAAAATTGTGTAGAATCAGATATTATACTTTTATCTAGACAAGATTTGATATTTATTGAAATGTAAAATCATCATGAGATCACATTGCTTCCTAAACCTTTTTTTTTACCACCAAGAAAATAAAATTTATAATTCGAGTTATGACAAAGCTTATTTGCTTATTGCTTACTGATTCACTATATTTTTAAGATTGTGAAAGAGCCTTCTTCTTGTTTCAATATAGATAAAAAGTTTACGTCATCGCGTCGTTTCATTACACTATTAACATTAAAATATATTTTCCAAGTTTTCCATGCTTCTAGCTTTTTTTAAATTCTTACATACGCAGTTCTGAATAATTTTATTTTTATCAAGCGAAAATCTTTCCACTATTGAATTAGGAAATATCTCAACTACTCGAATTAGTAATGTTCTACCAATCTTTAGTGGCTTACTCTTCCCTATAACTGTCGGTAATAATTGTGATTTTTTGAATAAAAAATTGTATCTTAAAAAATTCAGTCAATGAATAAATAAATTTTTTTCAATATTGTAGCTATTCTCAAGTTAAATATATTTTAAATTATATATGGGAAAGAGTTTAGCCTCGTTTCTACTTTTTAAAATTTTACTAAAGTGACACAAATTTTCTAACGTTTCTCTAGCCAAAATTTGAAAAATGATCCGATCTGCATGAAATATATTCTAAAGGAGTTTTCCGGGCAGCTAATTTCAAACTTGAAATCTCAATTCTTGAAAACAAAAAGGGAAAAAATTTTTTGACGAAAAATAGAATAGTTATAGTTTTTAGTTAAAGAATAGCCGAACATTCAACTATTTAATTGAGTCATTTCTTCTGTCGAAAATTCTATAAATATTCTATAAATTTTCAGAATCTTTGCAAGTCTTAGAATATTTTTTTAATCTCTTCAAAACTTCTAGAATTCCCAATTGCATTCTGAACAAACTGGAACTTTTTGTAAGTTTGGACAAATTTTCAAAAAAAAAAAAAAAAATGCGTCAAAACCTTCCAGACTTTTACATTCTCATTGGAATGAAAAAATAATTTTTACGTCGGCGACTGTTCGTCTATTGTCGTCTATTTTGGAGAAAAATGCAAAAATTTAGAGCATTTTGTAAATTTGTGAAATCATTTTTTCCAGATTTAAAAATTCTATGTGCAGCAAATTCAACAATTCGGCAAATTTTAAGCCAAAAAACGAACGGTGCGAAAAAAGTCAAGAAAATAGAAACGTTCTTTTTTGAAAGCCCTAAAATATTATTATAAGTACTCTTTGAATTTTCTTGAAAAATGGAAAATTCACATTTTTCGACGAATGCTTCTAGTTTTAATCAGGAAAAAATATTGAACTGAGTTGAAGTGACTTACAAAAAAAAAAATATAATATATAATGCAAAATAAATAATTTTAAAAAATTGTATCAAAGTAGGAAATATTTTAATTCAAGAAATAAATTTTTGTACGAAAAGATGAATTTAGAAAGTGGAAAATTCAACTGAAGATTTCTCAATTTAGTTGAAACATTTTTTTAAACTGAAAAGTCAACTATTTCATTTTTTTTTTTTTTTGAAAGTTTATCATTTTTAATTAAAAAGAAAACATGTTTTTCTTAAAAGTAATGAAAAGATCAAAGTAGGCCATAAGAAATAATGTGAAGATCGTTTTCTAGAAATATGTTGTTTTCTAAAATGTGGTGCTTAATCAAGAAAATTTCTTATCAGCAAATATGAATTACCTTGTATCAAGAAAATACGGAAGAAATGGTTTTCAACATTGAATTTTTCTAATGAATGAATAATAAAATGTAAAGTCATACATAGAATAAAAAAATATAATTATCGAATGAATGTATTTGTTTTGTTTATTATTTTTTGTTTCGTTATTCAAAAATTTTTCGATTGTTCAGATTTGAGAATTTTATAACTTACCTTTAGCAATTTTATTTATGGAATTTTATTTTATCGGGAGTTTTTGAATCCAGTAATATAATAAACTTTAAAGTATTTTATTATTCTAGAATTTCAAATTGTCGGAAATTTTTCACCTTTGTGAATGTTGTAGTTAGTATATTTTCTTTTTCGGAAATATTTTTTATTTTCTTGATAATCAATTTTATGGGACGACTGGAAAATTTTGGAAAATAAAATTCCGGCATTGTAAGAATCCAAAAAAATGGAATATTTGAAATGGAAAATTGCATAAATTACAAAATATTCGACATTGTCAAATTCCTTACACTAAAAAATTCTTAAATTTGAATAAAAAGCTTTTTCTCGTATTGTTCTTTTGCATTGAGAAATATATATTTTTTTAGTTACTGATATTTAAGTTCAGAACAAAATTTCAAACAAGTAAATTTCACATCCAAGAATTCTCATTTCAATTTAATATAATATTTTTGAATTTAAACAATTTTTTTGTCTTTCCTTGAATCATTTCTAATTTACGTTAAATTTGTTGAATTTTTTTGTTTCATAAAATTAAGAGCCTATTTATCAATGCATAAGAAATAGTTTTTGCGAGCAAAATGATTGTTTAGCCTTCATTTCGTGTTTTTTTAATCCAATTTATATGAATTATATGAAATTGAGTCACGTCACCTCCAAAAACATGACCTTCAAAAACATTTTTTTTTTAATTCTGAAATTTTTTTAAAACGGTTCGAATGTTTTCTAAAAATTTTGGAAAATCCTGCAAACGAACAAAAATAACCTAAAAATCTTCTAGATATTTTCCAAAGAATTTACATGCTGTTTCGAAATCATTTTAAGTATTCCATTCAAATCAATTGAAAAAAATCATTCTGAATTTCCCAAAGATACTTTAAAAAGTTGTAATTCTCTTGAAATCTTTTGAAAGTCATCGAAAAAAAAAAATGTATCAGAATATGCGGATCATTAGTCAAAAAGTTACATTTTCAAACACAGAGATAGATTTTGAACTAGAATGGTGAATCTTTGAAAAAGAAATGAATTTCTCGAAAATTAGTTTAATTTCGAAACAAATAGTCTATTTTCTATGAAACAGAAATAAACTCTCAGCGGACAATATAATAGGTTGATATTTGAAATAAAGAAGATACAGAAAAGGATGAATAGACAAAAATTGTGCACCAGAAAAAGATGTACAAATTTATTTTAAATATCCTTTCGATGGGACGCGTGGTTTTGTTTAGTTCGTTAAAACGATATTGAAAATAAAATAATTAAATTGTTTGAAAAGCGACGCAAGGTACGGAAAAAATTAATAAACATATTACTAGTGAAATTTTTGAGATTCGATTAGCAAAAAGTGAGTCACTGAAGATTGTTAAAAAATTATTAATTCGAGTTGCCGAAATATTTCCTAACTCAATAGTGGAAAAATAATTGTTTTGCAGAAATAAAATAAACACTGCGTTTATAATGATTTGAACAAATTTGCAAGCATTGAAAATATGGAGAATAGACTAGTTTGACAAAACGAGGCGAAAGTGTCATATTTTTATCTCTATTGAAACAAGAAGAAGGCCATACCATGACATTGATAACGAGGCCTAGACTACATTTTCAACAACTGCTTTCTGATTGTTTGATCAAAGTTAAGAAAAATACTTTACTTTCACAATCTGAACCATATAATGGATCAATATGGATCAAAATACTAATTGATTATACATATTCAGGATCCTTATGCCTTAATTTTCAACTGAGTTCTGCTTGCGATTTTCGAAATGTTTTGTCGGTTGTACATTTTCCTCATTATCAGTAGAAAATTGCTCTTGTTTATTAACACAAGTAAAAATTATTTGCCTTGAGTAAGCATCAGCTTAAATGAGGATGCAATTGAGCCATCAAAGAGAAGTTACAAAATTCGTAATTAGATTAGTTAATATATTTTCTAATTTCGCAGTGGAAAGCCACTAATTTTTCGATGTAAATCAATAAATTCACTTCAAGCTGTGTGTAATAACTAAAATTATTTTATAAGAATGGAAAACGTGAAAAATAGAAAAGTTTAATAAAATAAAGCGATAGTATTACATTCTTAACTCTATTGAAATAATAAGAAGGTTATATTAAAAAATTTTGAAAGTGTTGTAGCATGACTCAATTAAGTGCATTGCCTTCCGATGGTTTTAACAAATTAAAGAAAATTGAGAATTTTTGATCATCGCCTCGACTTATTATGAAATTGAGTGTCTAAAGAAGATTATTCTAATTGCACGATTTTTTCCTGGAGCAAAATATATTTTGATGTCTCACGGAATAAAAATTGGTAATTTTCAACTTTTCATATTAGATTAGCAATAAGTGACAGACCAAAGATAACACAGGCCGACAAAATTTGTACCCAAAGAGCGGACTAGGTGACCCCGAAGGATTTTAGTGTCTTAAAAACAGATCCGTTGTCTACATTTTTCCAATGCTTCAGGTTTTTGAGATATCCTAACCTTAAAGTGCGAAAATCTAATTTGAAAACATGACATCCTCATTGTTTGAACAAAGTTCAGAAGAATTGAAAGCAAATTCAATCATTGCATTTTCCTAGTTTTCCATAGAAAATTGCAATTTTACTCAAGGGGGTGTCACGTCCCGCGACTTTTATAATAATAATATATAATTATAAACAATAGATTATTATTACATAACATTCATAGTCAATAAATTATGACTACATAACATTTATATTCAATTGATTATAACTACATAACATTTATATTAACTAATAAAACAACAAGCTGAAATATCATATCCAATATCCAATTATTATTGTCAAAATCATATTATATACAAACCCGACATTGTTAAAATCATTCGTGAAGAACGGATTTGTAACGAACAACGCAATGGACCAAGATGTGTTGTACGCATCAATTTTTCGCACAACAAAGAGGCACACGCTAATCAAAAACACATAAATTAATCAACAAGGCAACCAGAAAAGCAAGCTGCATTTTGTTTCTCATACGCTTACAAAATGCTGGTACCTATAGCACTTACATAGCACAGTAAACGAAAATAAGCGATACACATAAAAATCTTGCCTACCCAACACAAGAAATGGGCACATAATAATCAAAGGACCATAAATTAATCAGCGAAGCAACCATGAGAACTAGCCACATCTTCAATCCTATACACCTTCAAATGCTGGTACCTACAGCACATATACAGTACACTAAACTAAAATGAGCGGGCTACATAAATTTGCAGAACTAACACAGCCATAAAACACACATTAATTGAAGAGCTATAAATTAATCAGCAAGCCAACCTTATGAACAGACCAGATTCCCAACCCCATACGTTTACAAAATGCTGGTACCTATACTACTCATCTACATGATTTAAGCGTCTTGACCTACTTATGCCTATGCAAGGGACACCAGCATCTTCGATACAAAAGCAATAAATATCTCAATCAAGGTGACAGTTGTAGGACGGTGAACCTCTGACAAAGAATACACGCAAACCTTATGCCCCTCTACATAATAGAATATCTCAGCCTTTGTCATCTAAGAAGGGATATCATATATTTGGTAACTTCCCTTATTCTCCATATTTGGGCACATTACGATTCCTCATCACTGATTGGCTATCCTATCAATTAACCCTTTGGACTAGGAAGGGATATAGTGCATCCTAGCTACTGCGACACTTTCCGTATATGGGCATACATAAAAATCTCGATGCCCATTGGATAATTAAATCCCTACCACTCATTCACACAATTAATTATCAACGATGATTGGAACCATGATGAATCCCTACTTCTAATACCACTTACCCCTACGGGAATCTTAGGACGGATCTCATAAATAAATACAGCAGATTTGGAAGCAGGAAGTCAGTTTAGGGACTTTAACCAGTCTGCCCAGTTTTTAGGAAGTTCAACCAGTCTACCTAGTTTAGACTCTCCACGATTAAAGAACCACACCCAGTACTACAATCAAATTCGTCGAAACCCCTAAATTCCGGTCCCAAATACTCGGCCCGTCAACCTTTTCTTAAAATCTAACTTCTTTGCGGGAGCGTTAGATCGAAACACAATACACCACCTGTAACAAAGAACGAGGGAGGCCCAGATCCACTGACCTGGTCAGCGCAGCCTCCATTCTCGTATACTCGCCCCCTACGAGTCCCACAAAGAGCTCCGGCAAGAGGGTGAAACACGTAAACCACAAAGAATTAAGTAGTAAATTATCTCGCTTTCTCGTTTCCATTTCATCTTACTCTATCGTTTGTTTAACTAGTCATCCCTGTTTAAGGTGGACTAAAACTAAACGAGAAGAGGCAAGTCAAAGCAAGAGTACTCCAGCTGCATAAATCTCAAATCAACTTTTTTGTACTTCATCTCAGTAAAATTGCTACTGTTCTAATGAACTTTAATTAATTTATATTCAAATCTTATTAATTTATTCCTGTAGACCGTAGTTATCCTCATCCCAGTTTTTTAATTTACATTAAAATCTAAAACGAGGAACCATCTTTATTTAATAAAATATAAGGTAAGTTATGTTGATTAAGACGTAACAGGGGCATGGGTTTATATAAAAAATATGTTAGGTCATAAGCCAAAATTCATCAATATAATGTATATTTATTTTAGTCGATTGAGTATGTGTTTTGCATATATCGTATAGCAAGCCAGCGACTATTTTTCCCAAAAGTTGAGCTAAAAAGACTAATTTTTCAGAAAAAAAGTTAAATATTTGACAAAAAAGCTAACTTCCAATTGAGAAAGATGATTCTTCCACCATAAAAGATAAATTTTTAACACACAAGAAGAAATTTCCATTAAAACGGTAGAATTTTCTGTAAGGAATGATGAGTTTAACAAAGTAGTTGAATGTTCAATAAAGTAATTAAATTTTCTACCCAAAAGGATGAATTTTCAACGAGAGATTAATTTTCTACCAGATACTTCGAATTTGAACTTATAAAGGAAAAATTTTCAACAAAAATTGCAGCAGGTAAATTTTCAGATGAAAAAATTAATTTTTAACCCAAAAAAAATTAAATTCGCAATCAAAGAAGTAAATCTTGCAAATAAAATAAATTTCTAATAAATTAGTTCAAATTCTTACAAATAGCTAGGTTTCAACCAAAAAAGATAAATTTTTGATTAAATCGTTAATTTTTTAATCAAAAATATGATTTTTGCACCAAATAGAGTAATTTTCACCACAAAAGTCGAATTTTCTACAAAGCACTTGTATTTTAAACCCGGAAATTTTAAGTTTAAGCAAAGAAGTTAATTAATCACTAAATAGTTGAAGATTTGAATAAAATTATGTGATAATTTCCAGTCAATAAGTTGCATTTTTAACCAAAACGGATGAATTTTCAAAAAAAGAGAGTTAACCAAATACCTGAATTTTCAACCAAAAGAAGGGGCGTGCAAAAAACTATTCTATGTTTGGTTGGAAATTGATCTTTATTAGTTAAAATATCAGCTTCTTGTTTACTAATTTAAGTATTTTGTTAAGTCCTTTTTTGTTCTTGAAAATTCATCCGTTTTAGTTAGAAATGCCACTCCTTGGCTGAAATTTTGCAATTTTGATTGAGTTTCACTTTTTTCTGCTTGCTTAATAATAATCCTTTGTTGAAATATCATCGGTTACATTTTTCGTGAAGAATTCATGTTTTTTGGTGTGATGAAATTCACTACTTGTTTGAAAATTGAACCACTTTTCTTCATTGGTTGAAGATTCCTAATTTCAGTTGAAAATTCAATCATTTGGTGATAAATTAACTTTTTTATTAAAATTGAAATTTTTGGGTTTAAAATTCAACTGCTTTGAAGAAAATTCGTGTATTTCGTTGAAAATTTTATTTTTTCGGTCTCAAAATGACAGCTGATTTATCAAAAATTCATTTCATTTGTTTTATCCATTTCCTTGGTTGTGAATTTAACTATTTTGTTGAACATACTTTTTTTCCAAGAATTTTAAATCAGACTAAAATCCAATCCAAAATCCCTTTTCACGTCCAATAATTAAGTCAATATATATAATTCCTGAAAATAAAACAAGAATTTAACGATGAAATTTGGACAACCACCACAAAATGCTCCTTTTGCAATTCCTAAAAAACAAAATAAAAAAACTTGTTTATTTGGACCTTCTTTCTTACCTTGATAAGGGTGCTGTGTGAGCACTGAAACGTTAGTAAATACTTTGTATGCTTTTTTATTGTGATTTGATAATAATACAAATAAAAAAGACGAAAGAAATAAAAAAGAGTAGAAGGGGATTTGGTTGGTTGCCTTCTCATTTTTATGTTCTCTTCGTTATTTTTGTCCAAAAAAACAAATCTTCTTATTTTGTTTATTAGGAATTGCAATAGGAGTATTTTGTGGTGGTTGTCCAAATTTGATCGTTGAATTCTTGTTCCATTTTCAGGAATCCTATATATTGTCTTTTTTTCGTTCAAAATCAATTTTTTTCTCTGAAAATTCAACCTAATGCATTTTTGGTGACAAAATTTTTCCTTTATTAGTTGAAATTTCAACTATTTGGTAGGAAATTTTTGGGTTTTCTTGAGAATTCATTCTTCTGAGTATAAAAGTTAATTACTTTGTTGAAAATTCAACTAGGTTGTGAAAGTCATTATTTTTGTGGAAATGCAACTGTTTCAATGAAAATTCTTTCTTTTTGATTGGAAATACATCTTCTATGATGGAGGAGTAATCTTGCTTAATTGACAGTGAACTGTTTCGTCGAAAATTTAACTTTCTTCTGAAAAATTCATAAGATTGTTAATTCCTCATAAGCACTCTTGCTTCATTTATTTTCTCGTATGACAAGCCATTATTTATTCATAGGCTTTTAAGCGATATACTTTTTATATAAATCCATGTCACTTTGAATAATATTGCAATTTCTTATGAAAAACTAGAAGAAGCTAATTTTAAAAAATTGTTATTTTTCTTCAATTCCCTCAAACAGTCGGAAGGCAACAATTCTAAATGAGAGCCTACGTCACATTTACAATTTCATAATATCACCTTGTTATTGTTTTAAAACTTTTGATAATGATACACGATTGCGTCGTTTTATTGAACTTTTCTGGTTAGTACAAAGTTTCAGTAAGGATAATATCTTCTCTGACGAAGTTCCATTGAAATTTTATAATTGATTGATGTGCAAAAGCAAAATATTAATTATTAAACATAAAAAAAAAATTCACCTCTTCTTCATTCATACATTCTAACTCAATGAAACATTTTTATTGCATGTTTATACATGAGAATCAAAGCTCGGAGTTAAATAAACAATATTTATTCATACAAAGCATTTTATCTCTAATATTTATAAATGTTTGAGAACTTTTTATTGGAAATTACATTTTCCAACAGTAGATAACCAACAGTAGATAATCGAGAAATTACGAAAAATGTCGCCGTCAAAATTGGCAGCTCTGCGACTATCTCGCATTTGTTTTAAGTTAAAGGTTGTGTATGGTTATTTATTTTGCTCTGTGAAGTTTTCAAATTCTAGTTATTGTTGATAATAAACTAAGAAAATAGTATAATTTGTAGTTATTAAAAAGCAAATGAAATTTAGTTGTGTTTTGTGGTGTCTTTCGGAGAAGATATCATTTTTAGGATCAAGGTACGCTAAAAATGTTGAACTATTCTGTCATTGGAAGTCATCGCAAGCCATCACAATCTCACGGAATATCAGAGAATGAAAATATCGGTAATTTAAACTTTTGTGATTTTTGTGAAATAATCATAGTTTTAACTATCATTTACTCAATCAACTGATTTTATTGTAAGTATAATTATGATAAATTGAATATTCTGTCTTCTCCAGGAGCAAGACTAGAAACGAATATCTATTGATGGACAAAGGTGTCAAAATCGTACCTTGACCAGTTCTAATAAGTTCTTTTAATCTATTATCAAGTTGTTCATCGAAAATATTTAGTGGAAAGTTATTCAGGAAAAGATAATGCTTTGCAATTTTCAAGTTATCAGTGTGAAATTTATTATCGCTCAAGGTGAATTATGTTCTAAAAGTGTTTGTTCCGAAAAAAATTATATCTATTATTGTTTCTGATTTCGTTCTCAAACTCATAGATTCAGCTTTTGATACAAAAATATTGCATTCCGATTTTTTTCACATTTATTTCGACAAAACATGAGTCTGATTCAACCAACTTTTATTGTCCAGTTCGCGATCTCCGTCAATTTAGATATTGATTACCATATGCTATTTCTACTCTTGAAGAACATCCAGCATGTCCTCAAAATAGTTTTTAATTCACATGAAAAGCAGTTCAAGGCCCTTAGCACTTTTATTTTATTAATCTGAATAATGTCGGTATCCACAATAATTTGAAATATTTCAACTGACTTCAAGATACTTCATGATATTTCAAGGTACACTGTGATATATAATGGTACCTCGTATTACTTCAAGATACTTTAGGATAATTCAACACAAGTCTAGACCATACTTCACGAGTTGTCAACCCCTCATTTGTCTATCTTTTCAGGGTTCATAATTTTTATCATTTGTCATTTTACGGTAACTGCCTAATAAACTAGTAAAAAAACTAAGACGTGAAAATTTTTTTTTCTTATTACAATTTTATTCAGGAGTTTATGTTATCGAGATATTACATATTTAGGATTATTATTACGTCATTATTATTATAGATAAAAGGTGCGGCTGCATCCGACTTTATTAGAAGTACTCGCATTGGCCTGGACTTTCAGCCAGGGGAGAGGAAAACTGCAGAAAACCATCTTCCCGAGTACAGCCGGTTTTCCGACTGTCGAATTTGACTGTGGGCATACGATGTCATTGAGTGTACACAGTCATAATCGACGTCAAACCTACCAATAGACATTAGTTAACTAGCGCAGTGAATAGACGACTTGGGAATACATCAGGCCTATCCAGCGAGGAGGAATTAACTCAAAGTCCAGATGATGCATTTACACCACCTCGCTGGCTAGGCGTACTTCACAAACGGTCACCCATCCGAGCGCTAGCCGCGCTTGAATGGACTCAATCTCCGCAAATCGCCATATAGTCGAAATTCGCTGCACAGCTAATGCCATTGGTTATGATATGGATTTGTTTGCCTTGTTTGGCCAAGGTGCGTGCGATGAACTGGATCATCTTGGATATTAGTTAAATCAATTGGCATTTTTGTTCCTTTCGGAAGACCCAAGACCTCGTTTCGAACGTCTTCGGTCCACCAGTGTGGGGCAAGCATAGCTCCATAAGGTTCTCCTTTATACATGAACGCCAAAAAGTATGCCCCACCAACAAAAACCTCGAAGGTGTGAACGACTCTTGATCTGATCGCATGTTCTTCCGGAACTTTATTCCTTTCAAGTCTAAGTTTCACCTCTGTTAACACGTCATCATTCCTCTCCCTGATAATAAAGTCTATCCCTTTACACCAGATGAACCATTTGTTTCTGTCAGGAATGACATTTCTTGGACTTTCTGAAAAAATAAAATAAAGATTTGCGATTTCGAAAAGTTGAAAAATCAATCTTCTAAAGTTTTAACAAATTTTCCATTATAAACTACTAGATTTTTTAAAGTACTCTTCTTGAATGAACGAGTGAAATTGCCTTTGCATCTTACATCATCTTGCATCATTGCGGTTGCATCTGTATTTTCAATACCATTGATGAAGAAGTTATTTCCCGATTTTGACTGAATGGAACAGTAAGTGACTCAACTGAAACAGCGTTACTGAATGTACTAGTGACGACAAATGATATACTCAACCAGTGATATAGCTGGTCGGGTTTTTGCATTTCTCAAAAGAGAACGAACTTTACTGTTTACTAGTGCTTGTGTTAAAAATGTTTGGGGCCTGGCTGCAATCAGCAGTGGATGTCATATCTTTCGTGTGAAAGTGGGGAGGTTCTTGGACACTTGAATTCGACTTTGATCGACGCGTTGACATAATAAAGGGCCTTCCCACAGTTAAGCGCAATAATGAATGATGTGTATCATACTTGAGCAGTGAATCTCACTTATTGAATCATTAAAGAAATTACACTGAGTGAGCAAGTGAAATTTCAATGACTGTCGGTGACACACTTCTCAGTCAGTGAGATTTTTCTGGAAATCAGTGAAATTTCACCTGTTCATTCTTAGATAGTAAGTGCAAACTTAGCTCAAAGAATGCTCCTCTTTGGGTTCTAGGTAAGCAAAAAACTTATGCCATATTCATTTACTTGCGACATCAGAAGCTTGACTCGCCGCGGTTGGTTGCTTGACTGCCATAACTTTTCTCTTTTCATCAAAATTAGCTTGTTGTACATATAATATGCATTTCACTTCAAGGTCTAGGAACCGTTTATAAACAGCAAATGCATAATAGTCGTAT
The DNA here is from genome assembly GCA_932178445.1 of Andricus quercusramuli. Classification (NCBI taxonomy): domain Eukaryota; kingdom Metazoa; phylum Arthropoda; class Insecta; order Hymenoptera; family Cynipidae; genus Andricus; species Andricus quercusramuli. The sequence continues at coordinate 274,339 of CAKNXH010001094.1, forward strand.
TCCAACTTAGACTCTCTCGTTGGTAGAGTGCCAGATCCACCACCTTCAAACATACATACTTTCTGCTCAAATCTACCATCTCGGTGCTTGGTTAGGAGCACATGAATTATCTTGTCCAAATATGGTATTTCTATAACTGGGTTAGGTGTTCGACCCATTGGAAAACGAGGATATTCCGGAGAATCATGAAAATTTGGCACCAAATGACCTGCTCCCGGATGTCCCTGCACAGCATTTGATAACATTGGGGCTCGACTTGAGCTAGAGGCTTGAAAATATGGATTTGGATGAGGAGTCATGTGATAATAATTTGGTGGGCCAGAATGATCTTCATTATCATAAGGCTCCGGCAAAGCATCAGATTCTGAGAAAAAAAAATATTATTGTCATTTGAACAATATTAGACAGAATTAATTAATTTCAAATCAAGCACGCTCTGCACTTGAATCCTCAAAATATTTTTCTGACGAAATTATGATATTTGAGATTTATTTCCAGATTCTGATAGCAATTATCAGAATTTTTTGAAAAAACCAGAATATATAAAAATGCTTCGATATTAGCCAAATAACTACAAATTTTCAAAATTTATAAAACTAAGAAATATAATTTGCAACGTTTTATAAAATTACAAAGATTTTGAAAGACAAACAATTTTTGCTAATTAAAAAATTTTCTACAAATTTTTCGAAGTCTTCTAAATTTATATGAAAGTGAAATGAAGTTTCCAAAATACTTAGATTTTTCTCTAATTTTAAGAATGTTTGAATGCTTAAAAATTCTCAAAATCTCCAAAATTTGTAAAATTCTCCAAACTTTTTTCAAGCTCTACGAAAAATTCGGTGAATAAGGAATTTACCATAAATTTCCAGAAGTGTCTCCAAATTCATATTGAAATAAATAAAGTGTGTCGTAGTCCCGAAATTTTGGAAACTTTATTTTATTTTAATATATTTTTGGATATTTTTTGTCATTTCTTAATTACCAAAAGTTTCAAAATTTTAAGAAAATTGTTAGTTTTTAGAAAATTTCAACGTTTTATACAATTTTAAAATTTTTGTAAAATTTCAGAAATTTTCTAAATTTTTGGTTCTTCAGAAATTTTTCAATAATTTCATGAACTTATGTGACAATCAAAGTAGTTTCTGAAATTCTTCGATTCTTGAAACTTCAAAAATTTTCGGTAATTACCAAATTACCAAAATCTTAAAAATATTAGAAATTTTAAATGAATTTTGAATTTTCATAAACTTTACAATTTTTTAAAAATCGTGGAATTTTGGACACTATATTATTATTTCCTTATGAATTTAGAAAATTTTTGAAAATTTATCAAATTGAAAAACTGTGAGATTTTAGAATTCTCAGAACATTCCAAATTTGTGAAATCAAAAAGATTCCGAATCCTTCATTTTACTTTATTATGAATTCAGGAAATTTTGGTGGAATTGATGTTATATCTCCTATTAAACAAAATTTTTCGAATTTTATGAAATTTTTCTAAAATTTGAAAATTTTAGAAAAATTGAAAATTTTATAAAATCCAAAAAAAGTGAAAGAAAAATTCAAAATTTTTTCAATTAATCAACTTTTCAAAACTCAATGATTTTTTTAATTAGGAAAGTTTGGAAAATTCTCAAATTTTTTTTATTTGATTTTCCAAACATTTTCTAAATTCATTTGATAACTTGATAACTTTTGGAAATTCCTAAATTGCCAAAATATTGAAAATTCTACAAATTTTAAAGGATTTTTGATATGTTATAAAATTTGAAATATAAGACAAATTCTAAAAATTTTGAAAATTTAAAAATGTTTGGAAAGTCTTAAAAACTTAAGAATTACTAATATTCTTGTGCTTAAATTTTTCAGGAATTTATAATATTTTTATAAAGCTACAAACATTTTTATAAAATAAAATTTAAAAACTATTTAAAATTTTCAAAAATCGCGGAATGAAATCGCAAAAAGACCAAAATTGTCTTGAAATTTGTGATCGATTAAGCAAGTCATGAAACCTCCTTGATTTTCTTAAATTTGAAAAGTTTGGAATTTCGCAAAATTAAAAATAATACAAAAATTTGAAGTTTCAAAAGTTTAAGGAAATTTTCGAAATTTTCAAATATTTTAAAATCCTTAAAATGGGGACGACTGAAAATACCAGAAAAATGAAATTTCCGACAGGAAATTGCTAAATTATAAAATATTCGAACTAGAAAATACCCAACTTGGTACAATTAAAAACAAATTATAAGTGAGAAAATATAATTATAAGACAATTTTTTAAATAATACAAAATTTTGAAATTATAAAAGTTTAGAAAGATTTATAAAATTTTCATAAAAATTCATATTTTTTTCTACAATTTCCAAAGTTTTAAAAATTTCACAAATTTACCATAAATGTCCACAATTTTCCTATTTTCATATTAAATTAAAAACAATGTTTGAGAAATTAATTGTTTCCTCTCAAATTTGAGAAAGTTTTGAAATTTCTGAATTACCAAAAAGTTTAGAATATAAGAAGTTTTGTAAGTTTTCAAAAATATTATGAAATTTCATCAATAATAACAAAATTTAATCTAAAATTTGATAAAAAAAATTTATAAATTTTGAGAGGTTTGAAGATCCTTAAAATTTGCAAAATTTCTATCGAACTAAACAAATTTATGAGATTATAACAATCTTTCACGAATTTTCAACGAAATTCTCCGTTTCTTTTTTATCTAAAAATGATTGGTGATTCTTAAATCACCAAAAACTTGAGAATATAAGATTTCTAAAATTTTCAAAATTTTTGGTTACGAAGAAATTGACCATAAATTTCCAAAAATTTCCTTACTTCATATTAAAATAAAAATGAAGTTTCCAATCCTCGTTTCTTTTTAATTTGAAAATCTTTGGTAATTCGTAAATTTCTAAGTTTCTATTGAATTTCAAAAATTGTATGAAATTCGAAATTCGTAGAAATTTCATAACATTTCTCCATTTTGTATAAAATTTCCAAATTTTTATGAAATCACAAAATTTCCATCAATTTTCCAAATTCTGATAACATATCCAAATCTTTATATAATTGAAAAATTCCAAATCTTTATAAAATTTGCAAACTCCAAATATTCATAAAATTCGAAGATTCCAAGAATTTTATTGGATTTCAAAATTCCAATATTTTTACAAAATTTCAAAATTTGTATAAGATTTTAAATTTTTTTAACTTTTTGGTTAACGATGCATTGGCAATGAATTTCTAAAAATTTCATGGATTCAGTACGACATTGATATACTAATATTCAAAATTGCATGATATTAGGCACACTTACCCAAAAAATGAATAAAAAATTCTATTGCAAAGAGGAGAAGCCTGTTGTCAATCTTCATTCTTCCAGTGATTCAAGACAGTTTTCGTGGTCGATGACTGATAAAGAAGTAAGATTTTCACTGTGTTATATATACTAAATAGTATCCGGTTGTTCAACATTATGATAAGACGCAAAGCCTTCAAAAGTATTAGAAATGAGAATGCGGCAGTAATACTACGCATACCAGAGGCAACAAAATATTTTTCTAAACTAGATCAAGGAAAATAGCAAATGAAAAACATTTTGTGTACTTCGGAATCTGTTTTTTTTTCTTATAAGACATTAGTGGTAGGGGTAGGGCGAAGTAAAAATTCTTTCTCCATTGAAAAAGATTTTATTTTTCATTTTAATTTTTTGAAATGTTATTTTTTTCAGGATTCGATAAGGGAGTTTCTTCTACCTCAAACATTTCGATTATTATTTTTATTTACTTCAAGTGGGGCAGATTCTTCACTTCCAAAATTTTTCTTAGGTTGAAAGGAAATAATTTCTCACTGTCAACAGTTTTATTGAACTGGAATGGAAAACATTTTGGTATTTAATCACAGAAAAACTATGATGTTAAATTTCTTGCAGCCTAAATGTTCAAACCAAAAAGACGAATTTTCAAAAAAATGTTTCAATCTTCAACAGGAAAAAAAATTTTTCACTAGTCAGTGTAATTAACAAAAGAAATGAATATTAAAAAACATAGTTGAAATTTTAACGAGCCGGTGAAATTTGTATCCCGAAAAGACGAGTTTTTCCAAAAACAGTAAAATTTTCAAAAAAAAAAGAAAAAAGAAATAATTTGTTTATCAAGAAACATAAATATTCAATCCAAAGGGACGAATTTTCAATAAAAAAGTTGAATTTTTTACCAAGGACATTACTTAATCAAATAGTTGAATATTCAATAAAATAATGAAATGTTCAACGAAATAGTTGAATCTTTAACTACATAGTTAACATTTTTTAAAATTATTTTTCAAACCGGAAATTGAACTGCTCCACGTTTGACGAAAAATTCAACTCTGGTCCAAATTCTCTATTTTGTTCTTTCGCTAAACATTATTTTTTTAAATTGAAAGTTAACTGGATTAACTACAAAATTCAACGAGATTTTTTGAAAAACATTTTTTTCAAATGTATTTAATTTTTTGATAGAAAATTCATCTATTTTTTTTTTTAAATTTGTGTTTCTTTGTAGCAATGAATAATTTTTCTGGTTGCAAATTCAACTATTAGGCTAGAAATTCCATCGAAAATTAAAATATTTGGTTGAAAATTCCGTTAAAAATTCAATATTTGGTTGAAAATTCATGTATTTTACTAAGGATTATTTTTTTGTATGAAAAATTAATCTTCTCGCTTGAGATTTTATTTTTTGTCTGAAAATTAGTTTTTTGATTGATGATTAATTCTTGTACTAAAAATTAGATTGTTCAACTTTTGTCGATATTTTTGTTTATAGAAATTTTATCTTTTTAATTGAAAATACATATGTTTGGTTTAAAATTCACTTATTGTATTTCCTGTTGGAAATTTGTCTCTTTTTGGTAGAAATTTCATCTTCTGGGTTGGAAATTTAACTTATTGGTTATAAATTTATTTTCTTGATTGCAAATGCACCATTTTAGTTAAGAAATTAACTTATTTGGTTGAAAGTGCAATCAATTTCTATTTCGAATATTTTCTATTTCCGATAAAAGAAAGTTCCGGAAATAAAATTGCCAATGGCAAATTATAAAATTCTCAAATCTGAAAAATAAAAAAATTGTTAAATAATAAAACAAAAGATAATAAATAAAACAGAAACATTCATTTAATAATCCTATTTTTTATTCCATGTATTATTTTACATGCTATTATTTTTCCATTGAAAAAGCAATGTAGAAACCATTCGTTCCATATTCTTCTGATACAAGGTAATTTAAATTTTCTGATAAGAAATTTTCGTGAATAAACGCCACATTTTAGAAAACATCATACTTTTAGAAAACAAAGGCCACATTCTTTCTTATGGCCTACTTTCATCTTCACAAAAATATACAAAAAACATGTTTTCTATTTAACAAAAAAGGATACATTTTTAACCTGGAACCAAATAGTTAAATTTTCAATTAAAAATCGAAATTTTCAACATGATGAATCTTCAACTGAGAAAATCAATTCTTACCAAACAGTACAATTCTCAAACAAGAAAATCTATAATTTTTTACTAAAAAAATATTTTTTAGCAAATTATATGAATTTTTTACCAAACAGTTCAATTTTTAACTGAAAATAAATTTTAAACTGAATTAAGGAATCTTCAGTTGAACTTTCAACTTTTTAAATTCACCATTTTTGACGGAAATGCATTTCTTTAATTAAAATTTCTATTGCTTTGACACCATTTTTTTAAGTTTAACATTTTGCTTGAAGTATTATCTTCTTTGCCGAAAATTCAATTCAACTGAATTCATTATTTTCTTTGCGGTTGCAACCAGAACCATTGGTAAAAAAATTTGCATTTTCGAATTTTCAAACAATTCAAAAAGTACTTATGATTATCTGGTAGGGCTTTCAAGAATAAACGTTTTTCCTCTCTTGATTTTTTTCATGACGTTCGTTTTTGGCTTGAAATTTGAATTTTTGTTTAATTTTTTGAATTTTGAAAATGCTGTAACTCTGGTAATTTTTTTTTATCGCGAAAGTTCCATGCAAATTTTTTCTCACAGCTATTTAATTTTTTGATAGAAAATTTATTTGCTTCTTCAAAAATATAGCTGTTGCGTTCAACATTTATTTCATTCGCTCAAAAAATTATTCCTCGAACTGAACATTAAAATGTTCTATTTTTTGTTGAAAATTTATCTTTTTTAGTTGAAAATTTCTCTATTTTACTGTCCATGTTATATCTTACGATTGAAATAAAAATTACACGCCCTAACTTCATTGAGAAATAGGATCTAGATTTTATAAATATAAAAAATGTTTCAAAATATTATCAGAGCTAAAATACAAAAATTTGGAATTTCATAACAGTTAGTGGTCTGGATTGAAAGCTATTTAGAAGTGATATCAAAATTCATCGAAAGCAACGGAATTATTTAAATTTTAAAAAATGCAATAAATTAAAAATCGTCGCTTCCAGGAAATGGGCTTTTGTCGTAATGACAATTTTTTAAAGTAAATATATATTTGTTTTGAGTTTTTTTCTGAACTTCAAATATCAGTAACTAAAGAAATACATTTTTTTAATGTAAATACATTATTAAACATTATTAAATATTTAAAAAAATGATCCTTCCATAAAAATATTTATTTAATATATTCTCAATAAGTAAATTGCTGACAAAATAATTTTTATAATAATTTTATTTAAAAAATTTTCTATTGTCACGAATTTGACAGTGTCGGATGTTTCGTGATTCCCGAAATTTTCTATTTCGAATATTTTCTTTTTCTGGAATTTTTCAGTGCCGGAATTTTATCCTTTTGGCTTTTATAGTCGTCACATACAATTATTAATCAATTTAAAAAATAATATATATTCCTGAAAGAGAAAATATTCAAAATTCAAAATTCACGAAGTTAGAAAATTGCCAAGGATTTGAAATTCTAGAGTAATAAAATACTACAATGTTTATAATATTACCGAATTATAAAGTCTCCGATGGATGGACTTTCCGGAAATAAAATTACCAAAGGAAAATTATGAAATTCCTGAATTTGAACAATTATAAGTTCTTTAAATAATAACACAAAAAATAATAAATAAAACAAATACATTTATTTGATAAACCTTTTTGTATTTGATGTATTATTACTTTAAATTTTATTAATTAACCATTGAAAAAATTAATTGCAGAAACCATCCGGTCCGTATTCTCTTGCACAAGGTAATTCATATTTGCTGATAAGGAGTTTCATGAATAAACGCCTCATTTTCGAAAACAGCATATTTTTTGAA
>CAKNXH010001095.1:0-34314 GCA_932178445.1 Andricus quercusramuli
TTCAAATTTGTCACTTATGGGATTTTCTTTGGGGACCCACAAGAGTGGCTTAAAATTATTCAAACTCAAAATTTATGATTGATTCTTATTCTCTGACAAATTGTGAACAACATACTGGAACATGGAATTATTTGTAACATGTTATCGCGTTTAAATATAAGATTTACAAACGGCTGATTTTTTCCCATGTTAAACCAATGGGAAATTTCATGGTCTTTGTGGCACCCCTAAATATTAACCAATTTTGCTCAAATTTGAAGATTTTTTGGGGGCATTAGAACAAAACTGGGGGGGGGGGAGTAGAGAAATTCGACGAAAAAAAATCCACCAAGTATAAATAAGAACCACCCGAGTGTATATGTATCATTCGAGCGGGCGAAATCAGATTGCCTCATCATTCCCGAAGAACAAACTCGGAAGATAAACAAATAGATGGAAATTACACTCTCCTGAAGGATAATCGATTTCCCTGCAGCCTTGACGGATATTCAAATCCCTCAGGATCGTAGTCCACCGGCAATCACCAGAGTTTACTCTTTCCGTTCGAACCACGTTTTCTGACCACATAGTATAGTTTGCAGAAACAGCATAAATTCAAGAGAGACTGCGTATATCTTCGAAAGCGTCCATTTTAAAGTGATTTTCTGCAAATGAGTAGTCATCAGATAGTCGACCCCTGAACGTTATCGGAAAAGCTCCCTCGGCTCACGTACTAATTTCCAACTCAAGCCAACTTTAAATTACCAGGCGGTTGTATTTCGCAACGGTTCTCGTCGAATCCTCTCTGTTTTCTCGAGGGAAAACAGACTTTTCTAGCACTGGTGATTATCTCTTCCCCCAAACAAAACGGAGCTGAATACCTTTTTGTCAAAAATAACACCCTCTGCAGTTCAATGCAGGCTTTCAATCGGTGGGCTTGAAGACGTTTTTTTCTAACACCTACATGAATATTGTGACTTTCCATAACTGTAGAGTGGACGCAAAGCAGTTGATTTTAGAGCAATCGAAGAAAAAACTGGGGCGTATGCTCCAAACTGGAAGGAAATCAAACCAATATAATCAAGTCAAACTGTAACCAAACTATCTACAAAAATTTGTCTGAAATCTGCAAAACAGTGCAGTAAAACAACATGAACTTGATTAATTATGTGAATTAACATCAAGCATAAATCAATTTTTGAGCTAAATGTTTATACTAATTGTTAAACCTAATCTCTATAGAGAAAAATCTAAACAATTTTTCATTCAAGCCAGGAAAACCTGATGCGGTAGGTTGGTGAATTTTTAGTAGAAAATGTCGTTCTTGGTAAGACTACAACTTTCGCGATTTTTGAATGGAAGCTTATTATATGTCGTTACGCCTCTTGTTATATCCTACAGTACAGAAACAGAACACTTGGGAGTGAAAGTTATGGAAAACTTAATTTAACTTTTTAACAAAAATACTCGATTGTAACTTGATTTTATCAAATTAAGTGAATTTTATAGGATGAATTTTATATTTCTCATAAAAATTAAATTTACAAACTATCGCATCTCTATGTAGTACATATGCACGCTTACAAATATGTAAAGTTATCCATGTCAATTAAGTTTAGAATTGTTTTTCAGCTATGTACAGTGATTTTTTAAAATCAGTCTATAGTCTTTTCTACTCAAGAAGTATTAACTTTTAATTATTGAGAGGAAAGGGATCATAAATAGATTTAATAGCAGATATTAAGAAATTAGAGGACTTCGTAGAAATCTGAAAACCCCTACTTTGAAGCTTCTTTTAGAATTTGCTGATGTTTTTAGATTGTCACTTAACACTAACGTATAATGTGCAACCACAAAATAAAATGTACGGGTAGTAATTAATTCGTACATCAAAGAAGATTATTAAAAATAAAAGCTTTGCGTTCTGGAGTTCGATTATAAAACTTTCTCACCTCACTTCACTTTTTTAACACATTCAATTGTTCCAATAGTTTATCAACAGTTTCCTTCAATTGTTTTCTAGGGAAAGTGAAGTAGAACTCAAGTGAGAAAGTTATGTGATCGACTCGCAGAAGGCAGCAATTTAGTCTGCAACAAAATGGTCCAAGAATGTAACAGTCTTTTGTTTCGATATATATAATTTAAAAAAAAGTTAAACAACCACCGCAGGGTACCACTAAGAGCAACTGCCATCTAAAAAGAAAATGTCAATAGCCCCCAGTAGAACCGCGGTAAAATACACCTATGGCCACGTCTCACATCCGTGAGATGGGTGGTCACAGGGCACGACGAAATCACAACGACAGGCCGGCGAAACCCTTGTGTGTCTTGAGGACACGAAGCGACCCAAGGATGACAGCTTTCTGCATCCATCTCGCAAGTGCCTTGGCATATTTTTGGCACGCGGGTATGGCTTTAAGGTTACGAACCAGTGATAATTTAGAACCTCCGAGAGCACCTATCACAAGGACAATTACTCGTATCGAATATTTTGGGTACAGTCGTTGCAGCTCTCTTTTAAGGTCTTGATACCTCTCCTCTTTTTCTTTCTCCTTTGCAGTGATATTGTATTCGGACGGAGCCGAGAATTCGATCACGAATATCGTTCGTTTCTCGAAGTCTTGGAGAACAATGTCAGGCCTTGAGTGTGCAACGGAGACTGCTGCCCGAAAATCGTAGTTCCAGAAAATATATAAAATATAATATATATATATATATATATAATATATATATATAAAAATATATATATATATATTCGATATTTTCAGATGAACTGTAATCACCTCAAAAACTTCAAAAAGTGTACCTGGCGTAGTCAGACTCTAATTGGTTTGGCTGTATATATTTCCACGACAGGTTTGTAGAAGCATACTGAATAACGTAAAACTGTACAAAAGTAACGGATTTCGTATGGTTGATGTTTTTTTTATTGGAGATTCATCAAAGGATTTATATGCATGCAATATAAAAATACGGTAATATAATTTTCCCCGAGGGAAATAGCAAACGAATCGGATTTCCATAAATTTTCATGACAAAGTACATTTTTTTCAATTAAAACACACAAAACTACCAGGCATCAAGTTGATACGGCAAATGGATCAAAAGGATTCAACGTTTTGATATCTATATTCGTGATCAAATTGATTCGCATTTCGAGATCAATTATCTGTCAATCAACTTTAACTACTTAACACATTATGAAATTATTGAAACCTTCGACCTGAATGATGAACAATTAATTCAGTTTTAAATTAAATTGTTAATCAAATTTTGAAAAAACAAAATCATTTACTTAGATCCGTTTATTTAAATTTATGATTATTGAGGTTGTAGGTGTTTGTTTGCAAATGTCAGTAAATCTCGATCGAGGATCGATTAGCGATTCTAAGAAGTAAACCTGGTAGTCCAGGTGCTTGAAATAAATTTACCCCGAGGAAGTTGTGTTCACGATAGAAATTTAAGATTCTTTAACCGTTTTTCGAAGGTCTGGCCAACCTGGAAAGTAAACCTAGTAGTCTTGATGTTCAAAATATATCTTCAAGGATGGTGTGTTCAAAATAGATATTTAAAATTCCTTGACCTTTTCTCCAAGGTCTCGTTCCTTTAAGGAGTAACCTTGGTATAGTCCAGCTATTTAGAGAACATCTTCTCCGAAGAAAGTGTAATCAGAATAGAAACGTAAGATTCTTTAACCGTCTTTCAAAGGTCTAGCCATTCTGAAGAATAAACCTTGTACTACAGGTGTTTAAAATACATCTTCCACGACGTAGGCGTATTCATAACTAAAATTTAAGTCACACTGACAATTTTTCGAATTTCTCGTCAGTCTAAGAAGTGAACCTGGTAGTGCACGTGTTAAAAATATATCTTCCTCGAGAAAGTTGTGTGCATAACTGAAATTCAAGATACCCTCATTGGTCTTAAATTCTAGTTATGAACACAACTTCCTCTAAGAAGGTGTATTTGAAACATCTGGACTACCGGGTTTAATTCTTAGAATGACGAGACCTTTAAAAAACGATCAGCGTGTTCCAAACTTCTATTACGGACATAACTTCCCGGAGGAAGATGTATTTCAAAGACCTAGATTACCGAGTTTACTTCTTAGAATGACGAGACTTTCTAAAACCCATGAGGTTGTCCAAAATTTTAGTTATGGACACAATTTTCTCGAGGGAGATGTATTTTAAACACCTGAACTACCAAGTTCCTTCTTAAAATGACCATTCTGTCATTCTGTTTTGCATACTGATGCTAGTACGTCCTGAAGTTGTGCTCATTAATTTTTATTGATCCTCTGAAGCAAATCATGTTGAGTTGAAATCTTATATCAAAATATCTGCAACAATTTGATGCCCTCAGTTTTAGTGTGAAATGAAATCTCTTAGTATAAATTATGATAGGTAAATATTTAATCAAATTATGATATTGATTTTCTAAATTACGTAAAATGTTGCACTTCTATCTTCTGCTGGCTTAACAATAGTTTTCTAATGAAAAAATAAAGTTAGCAAGCCACATTTAATAAATTTTTGCTCTTCTCAGACGAAATTATGTCATAAATTTAAAACCTCGGATCTCCAATGGAACCTAAAAGGCAAAGTATTTAAAAATGCGTTAGCGTCTGAGAGCGAAACGCCGTAATTACTCTTTCTTCATGACACGGAAGCCCACGGACAAATGCAGTGGCGATATTTCATCCTCTCGCATTAGAAATATATGAGGAGCGATGCGCATATTCAGATACCGCATATGCGCGAGAGATATATATTATATTATATATGCTCTCTCGTTCCGCAAGGTACTTTTCTCTCTTCTTGAGGGTCTGAAACATAAACCTTTATTCGTGACATAAACCGTGTGCTGCAGATAATTGCCTCCTACATGTCCGCGCGATTCTACGAGCCCTCGTGATCCTATCGCGTCCATAGTATAGGCGAAGGATGCATTTCCTTCACGGTTTCACATTCTACCATATAAGGGCCTTGTTGAGTAGCGGATAGTGGCTGATGCTCACGTCAGGGATTTCCCATTTTGTGTGCTTTTCAAGCCAAGTGCCTCGGAACCACTGAGCTGTGTGGATTTCAGCATACCACCCCATCAGAGTTGTTGCATTTCCTCCAAACCCAGTATTAGCCTCCTCTTATCTACTTACGTTTCCACGAGGAAACCAGAAGGTTATTGATCATTAGTTAACAGTTGTCAGAGGACCGTAAGCAAAACTGGATCAACAACTAAATGTTGATATCTACTCCATAGAAGATACTGTGAAGTGTGCATGTGTAATATGAACACGGAAAAAATATTAGTTGATCAACTGGCGTTACTAGAGCTAGAAAGACCTTTGAAATTTTAATCCAAGCATGTGTCATTCTTTTTCCAGGAATGGTACCAGCAGGTTTAAGCTGGATATAGATTTCCAATTTTGACACCATCTTTCCCCTTCTTATTATTTTTCTCGAATTAGCGTTACCAAAGCTAAAAAACCTTGGAAATTTTAGTCCAATCTTGTCCTATTCTTTTCCTTAGAATGTTACCAGCAGGTTGAAGATGGATATAAGTTTCAATTATTAACTCCATGAGCTTTCCCGTAAGCTTTGTAAGGAGATTTCTCTCCAACATAGTATACTTCACAGCTTTAAAATTATAACTTCAACTGTATAAGACACATAGACGACGTTGCAGGCCTGAAAACTTGAAAGTATGGAGAGTATTGAATAGATGGGAAACTCTTTAAAAAAGACCACGTTACACTTTTCAACGGTGAATATTACTATTTTTTTTATAATGTTAAGGACATGTGATACTTAGAAAATTATCGAGTTTAGCAGTGCTAGGTTCCCCCGGCTTTTTTCCTACAATAATAAAGATTTTGCCTTAAAAATTTGGGAAATGATAGCGAACATGCTAACGGACGTCCCCGAATTCTTCTTTTGTAGAATAATTTGAAAAAATTTTATTTTGCTAAATTTTATTCATGTGTGTGTATTTTGAGGTTATGTGTACTGACAGCATCGTGCACAAACAAAAAATTTGTATTTAGCAAAATAATTTTTTTTTTGTTATAATCCCTCAAAAATGATTTCGGGGACGTCCGTTATACTATTCTATAGCATCTCCGAATTCAGTTTTGAAATTTTTTAATTTTTGCGGTCAAAAACCCGGGGGAACTGAACCTGATTTACCACAGGCCGGAGTATCACATGCCCTTAATTCTTCACAGAAGAGTGTTAGTAAGGCCAGGGTTAATGAAACTTTTATCTCTAATAAGACTATTTAACAGAGATTTTTGCAAGAGAATGATGATGGTCGTTTTTGAATGACTTTTTGGATGCAGATTACGAATTATTCGATGGAAATATTCCACCACGTCAAGTTTTTTAGAAGAAGGGGATTAAGAAGTAAAAAACGAGTTTTTCGATGAGACATTTGCGCTGACAAGATTCGTAATCTACATCCAAAAATTTATCAAAAACAGCCAGAATAATTTAGTCGCCGATCAAAAAAAGTATTTTTTGCAGAATAGTGTAATTAGGAATGTGCAAGGTGACATTGGTCAGGGTCGGGCTAGTCGTTCGCGTTTTCGGGTCGGCCTCGGACTTGTTCGGACTCACGGGATTTCCTAAATGCTGCACTTGTTGAAACTCTTTCTCCCATTTGCTCCTTATTTTGAATTTAAAATCTTTTGGCTGAAGTCCAAAAAATGTGTAATATATAAGAATTAAACTTTTAATTGCAAAATATTGTTATTGAATTGCAAAATATCGATTTAAAAAAAATTAATACATTTCTGTGACTTCACTTTAAAGTGATACATAGAATTTTGATGTTTAGAACCGACTATGAATTTTGATTCTACAAAGCGCTTAAAACTAGAGAGAATTAATCAAATTGTAGTCATAGCAGAACTCGCTACTGTAGTTTTTATTGAAATTCAACTCCGAAACTGTCTAATTTAGTGTTAGACTAATTGTTAAAGTTTAGCATGGGACGTGGTCACAAGCAATGCTTAAGCCACGCCAGCGACCCATACATGTCCCATCACTGAACAATATTCAAACATTTTTTACCTATTTTTTATCCATGCTTGAGCGAGGCAATTTTTGTTCGCGCGAGAACACAACCACATGAATGAACTGCTATATGTTGGATCAAATGTTTGCTTGATTCAACCACATTCTTGGTTATTTTGACCACATATTTTGGAAGACAAAATATTTGGTTGATTTAACAAAAAAATTAGTTTCAATCAATTAAATATTTCGCTAAAACAACCAACGTTTATTTCATTGAACCAAATTTCAATGCAAATGCGAGGAAAAAGTTTTTTGTAATAGAAGAAACATTTTTTCTGAGTGCTATCCATCTTGGATATTACCTAATTTAGGCAGGGCTCGGATCGGCTACAAGACGTATTGTAAGTAACATTAGTCATATAAAATTGCAGAAAAAGTTACATGGAATTTTGAAAAAAGTCGCGCGAAATTTCTAAAGATTGGGTAAAGATTGGGATATTATCGACACCTCAAGAACAAGTTTTTAGAAATAAAAGAATATTACTTTATGTGTTTTATGTCTTTTAACGAAAATGACTTCTTGTGAAAGGACAGATTTAAAAAAAAAATGTTAACAGCATTTTCGTTGAAAAAGATATAAATAGAAAGGTTATTTGTCCTAACAAATTGTTATGTTTAGCTTTCGAAAAATTTGCGCCCCTTCGTACCAATGAAGCAAAAAAGAAGTCCACACCTTGGATTGTATCTTATATCAAAGACTTGATGACAGAAAGAGAGGAAAAACGTAGATTGGCTAAAAGAATAAAAAATAGTATTATTCAAGCCGAATTTCGTAAATTGAAAATCTTAGTTCAAACCAGAATCAGAAATTCATACAATCAATATGATTACAATTCTATCCCAAATAGGAATAAAAATGAAAACATCTGGTTTCTCTTAAGACGACTTGGACTTATTCCTCCAAAAAACACTTGGTTCCTGATAACAATTTCTCGCCCGCAGACCTTTTGACAGCTTTTACTGCAAAATCCACACTTCTTGCAAACAGCACTCCTTCCCCTTCCGCAGTTCCCTCTACTTTCGATACTAAATTATTCTTTTCTGACGTATCGCAAGAAACTCTAATTAAAAAAGTTTTAGAGGTAAAATCAAATGCTCAAGGTTCTAATAGCTGGAAAGAGGCGATTATTCGCCCTGTTCCTAAAATATCTAACCCTACCTCTCCCAAAGATTTCCGACCGATATCCATCCCCTGTGCATTGTCTCAGCCTTTCGAACGCATTGTCCATCAGCAACTTATTGCACATATTGATACTAACAATTTAATGGACCCAATTGATAGAAAGAAAATAACGGTTGTTGTGCTTTTTGACTTTTCTAAGGCATTTGATACAGTTAACCATAATTTACTATTGACTAGGAACAAATCACTTCACCTCTCAAATATGGCTGTTGAATGGTTCGAATCTTACACGAAGAAAAATGCGGATTTAGGAACAGGTTTTGAGGATCGGAAATTTAAAAGTGAATCCTAAACATCTTAGATCGTATTCAGAAATTCAGAACTGAGAACTGTTATTTAGGAATCGGGATCCACGATGAATATTTCGTGTAGGCAGCACTCTCCATCTGGATAGAGCGCTGGGCGCACAGTACTCTTCTAACAAAATCCATCCTGGATCCGATTTGCTCGAAATACAGGACTCGGATCCTATTTTTCGAATGTTTGAGAGAACGTCCTAATTGGGGAGAGGTTAAGAGTTGTTTCCCTTAAGGTTTCACGCTTGCACCCACTCTATTTAGTATTTATACATCTGAACTTGGTAGTGAACTTCGACACTGCAACTATCACAAATATACGACTTCAAGCTATATCTCTCCGGGCTTATTTTCACTCTTGAGAGCTTACTTCAAAAGATACAGGAGGATATTGATTGATAATGCAGTGGGCCCTGACAAACGGTCTCACTCTTAACCCTTCGAGCCTCCGGCTTATGCTGCAAAATTCACACTCGCACTCAATCACCTATTTTACGCACTTGTATCACAAATAACTATTAAATTTAGGACGTGATAATCTTTTAACATTAGTGAAAATTGTAAGCATGTAGTCATTGAAGAATTTATAACTAATTATATTAGAGCACGGAACGCAGGAGATATTACTGTTCATTCAATTAATTCAGATTTGAAGCTTTATAATGATATATTTGACTGAGTTCAATCAAATTTTTCAAAAACAAAAAAAAAAACAATTCTTAGACTTAGACATCAGTGTATTGTAGTGGGAGTGAAAACTGGATACTGGCTCGTATCCAACGAGAATGATCTACGAGCTTCCGTTTTGTTCAGTAACATCATATACTCACCCCGACTGAGTAAATTCAAACATTCCTTACATTTGCAGATTACCAGTTTCTCGAACAAACCCTCTGAGAATGAAATAGCTCAAAGTAAGAGATCTTTAAGTCTTTTCATCGCTTCCTGTTCTCTGAATTTGGCACGACTTCCGCTTTGTCGCATCTTCTCCACACATTGTCAAAATCTTTCGAAGATTCAGCCAAAGATGTTGACAAAGTTGTATCAACTTTAGTTGATAGGTATGGATACTGAGTCACTTTTAAAATAAAAGTTATGAGAAATGACTCATCCCATTGTTCATATAAAATCTCTTCTAAAATTGCCTCATAAATTTGGCTCAGAAATTCTCATGTAATATTATTCCATTTAAGTTGCTTCTTTTATATAAACAGTATATCATGTTATTTTTGAGAATATTTAAAAAGCTTTAGAATATGAAATATGCAAGCAAAAAAATGGCAGTCGCGAATCAATTTGATTTTAAGCGATCCTTAATTTTTGATAGCATCCCTATGCGTTTTTCATCCTTTTTATCCTTTGAAGTTTTGACTCAGATTTCCAGATCTCGAATACACCTATATCCAATGGCCAAACATGGAGATTTCAGATCAATGCATCTCAATGGGCCCTCAATGAAAAATGTGCAGTATATGCCTGTCTTGGGACGATGCCTTTTCTGCTCTTCTTCCTTCTTTAACCTCCATAATGTTTATCTATGTCATTTTGAAGCGACAGTACACTTAATTTTTATACGATTATGGCTTTTTTATATTCACGGATATCATTCCACTGCTGGCAAGGTATCTTATACTTATGTTGCCAGTCGTTCACGGCACTCATAGTTTATTCCTTGAGGCTAACACAGCAAAAATTCAACAGAGACTTTTTTACAAAGTGTATTCTTAACTTTCTTAGAACTAAAATAAAGGAGGTTTGAGGGAAGAGTTCACAACTTCATGATTTTATGTTTATAGAATAACGCGACTAGCATGAAACCTCGGCGCACAATTTGCGGGAAAACACTGATGGACAAAGTGAGGAACGAAATAATCCTCAAAGAATGTGGTGCAAAAGAGACAATAGTAGACACATGGGGAATAAATCAGTTAAGATGGTTCGCGCATATTGAGAGAATGGAAGATGAAAGTCCAACGAAACAAGTGTAATGTAAATGGCAGTGTGCCCAGATGCAGACTGCGTGAAAAATGCATGGACGTGAAGGAAGCTAAAGAAGTATGCCAGGACAGAAAAGTGTGGCAACAAATAGTTTATAAAAGAAATGTAAGTAGAGTGCATGATGCCTGAAACAAGAGACCTTGGATATTAATGGGCCCGAGTAGGGAACCTCACCTAACAACCTTGCGAGGCTCTTTTATTGGGGTGATCGCTAGAGAGATTGATCAGCAACCTGGGTCGCAGCAGTGTTGCCGAACGAACGTGTTATTTAAATGAATAACACGAAAATTCTAGATCAATCTGAAAAATCTATACCTCCTTCCCACACTACTATTTTCCAATCGAGCGAGTCACGCCTACCAATCAAAAACTCAATGGTATGATAATTTGAAATAAGACAAGCGGTTAAGAGTTGCATTTTTTATTTCTGAATTTCGCTGACTTTTAAGATTAGAGATTGGATAAATTTGTTCTGTTCAATATATGTGACGTTCCGGAAGAAAAGGGCCCACTTTGTCGATCTTAGTTGTCGGAAATTTATCCAGCTATATGCTACCACATGTAACTCCATACCTACAAAACGGGCACTTTTCTTGCGGAACGTCACATATTAAATTTGGTATAAACTCCACATAAAATCATAGTATTAAGCAGTCGGTCTGCCTGTGGGCCGATGGCAAATTTGCACATGGGTGATTGGCTAGAAAGATTACAAGGGTTTTTTACTTGAATTAACTGAAGATCTAGTTTATTTTACTAATTTTGTTTCTGTGATTTTCTTAGAATTTAACTATTAATCGCAGTTTGCTTTTTCAATGCAACTTTTAACGGCTAATGATTTCTTAAATTGCTTCATTATAATTTGTTTTTCAATGTATTTTAAAATTGTTGAATTATGTACATTTCGAATTGAGTCAGTTCCATTTTAGAAAAATATGCATTCAAGTTGTAAAATTTGGTATTTTTTAAATTTAAAGCATATTATTTCTGAATCTTTTAGTTTGTATTCATGCCGATTCATAAGTTATACAGTTCTGTCATTTTAAAATTGTACAAATCTTTTCTATTTACAATGATTCAATTTTCCATCAATCCTATATCAAACCCTAAGATTTCTAAATTTTCATGTTTTTTATAGTGGTTTATTAGAATTTGTTTTTAAATATTTGGAATATTTGAAATTTAAAATTTGTCTATTAATAACTCTTCAATTTCGAATCAATCCTGAGTCTTTGAATTTGCAATCGTGCTTGAAATAATAAAATTTTCAATAAATTTCATAGTTTCAGCCACAATTTTTCAACTACGAAAATCCTAATGGAAAATCGTATGTGAATTAGTTGATTGACCCTTGCTTGCCACACCTCCGCGGAGTAACACGCTTGCCACAATGGGGTGTCGGCCAATCCAACCATAAAACTGTAATAAGAAATTAACTATTGCACTAAAAAATGTGCAGAAGCAAAAAAATGAAAAAATGACCATTTTTACAAGAAAATTAATCTTTTTTTATTTTTTGATATCGAGGGCTAAAATGTCAGCTAATTCTTCCACTAACGTGTCACTATAAGACAAGAATATTAGTTTACAGGAACTTTAAAAAAAAGGTATTTATTCTGAGAAATGAAGGACGAAATTTTACGGAAAAATTAGTTATGCATTTTTACCAAAAAATTATATTTTATCTATAAAAAAAAAGAAAAGCTTACATTATTTTTACTCAGAATGGTGAAAAACTTTATTCTAAAGAAAAACTGATCCATTTGACGTATAACAGTAATTTTTGACACGCCGTGCACAAAGCTCGATATTGCACACGCTAGCGTATGCTAAATCAAGCTTTGCACACGTCGTATAAAAAAATACCGTTCGATAAATGTGCGAGATTAAGCCTTGTGCACATTTCACACAAGGCTAAAATCACATCTTTTATTACTATATTCTTCACTCTGGAATCAAAATATATTCGTAAAATAATTCAACCCGAAAAATCAATTTCGATCATACTTGCCACACTGGGATGTTTGACATCCCACGCAACTTTGAACATTTACCACAGACACGTAAACTAGCGCAGCGCTATGCCAATGCCCTGAATAGGTACTGGCAGTCTCGAGTTATTGACAAATATTAATGTAAAGCGATTTCCTTCACGTTTAGGTACTGACAATTAAGAAAAAAAAGCCTGGGGTGTAATCCACCCCACAGTGGCAAGTAAGGGTTAAGACAAAACAATGAAAATAGCCTGATTCCGTGGAGTCCTCATTTGTATGAAAGTCAATTTTGTCGAATAATTACTCATTTACATTATGCAGGCGGTAACCACCTGATGAGAACTGTACCTGCTTTTCCTAGTGCTTTAAAAATCAATTAAAAGCTTGATGAATATATACACGCTTCATTGTAGTACATTCTACAAAGTAATTTTTAATTTTAAAAAGACTATTGAGTTACGTACTTTTAATGAACGCTTCAAGCTAAACGTATACGGGTTTAGTAATCACGCTCATTTAAAGTCTAATTTCTTCAATCTTGAAAGCGAAACAATAAAAATTTCCCAACACTGCTAAATACTTTCAAATCCTCTCGTTTGCCAACAATTTTTCTCGCAATTACCTCCAGTCATTAATTGCTTATTCTATTTAATGGGGGCAAATCTCAGGACGGTCTGAAATTTGATTAAACTTTCCGATTTAGTACATGTTTTTATTATTTCCGAGCGTAACTATGTTAACAAACAAAATCTTCCATAACGATTTTGCGAAACAAACGAGGCAATTAATTGCTGTACACACAACGAAATTATTCGCGGTGGTTCTGAATAATTCATTAAATTTGCATTTTGATTCAGTCAATCTGTCAAAGATAAACATAATATAAACTGCAAATTTGTAGCACGACGCGAATGACACGCTTTTATTGAGCACAATGTCAGCTTGATTGAACGATTAGAGCTCATGAAGTCCATCGCTTATGTTGGGGCTCTTCTTGTTACTGTTATCGATTCATATAATAATACACTATTTATATTGTTATTTTCATCATTGAAAAATGTCAACAATTTCAACTTGTAACAATTGTAGCTTTAAGTTTAATTCTGACTTTGAAAAATTCTTTAACAGGGTTTCTACGAAATTTTGCCAACGAAATTCCCGTACATTCCCCGCATTTTTCCCACTTATAAATAGCAGGTCCTTCTTTTGAAATCCTTTCGAATTCTTTTGAATTTACCCTTAATTCTTTGAAATTCCCTTAAAATCCACTCAAATGAATAGATGTTTTTTGGATTTTTAATACTTTAAATAAGGGCATCAACCCCGGAGGGGCAATTTGGGCGGCCGCCCGACCTGTTGCAAGGGGGGGTATATCGATGAAGTATGAGTTGTAAATAATTATATTATGCAAACAAATGTGAAAAAGAGTAAAAGAAAATGGGTAAATCATGTTAGGGAACTCTCTTACGCTGAATCAGTGAAATGTCACTGGTTGAATCAGTATTTTGAATTATCACTGGTAAACCAGTGATTTTCCGAAATTGAGTGGGGGAACCAGCAAGTGACTTAACTACAAGAGCATTACTGAAGACACCACTGACGCCAAATGATAGATTCAACCAGTTATTTTTTTGAATGATTGCTAAACAAATTTAAAAAAAAAAAATTATTCTTGGCATTAAAATAGAAGATATCACTTTAATGTGTTCTGTTAATGGCTCTGTTTGACTTTTTTTATTGTAATTAAAATCCTCAAATTCTAAAGAATTTAACGGGGGATTGCGAATTACCAAATTTTGACCCGTATCACTAGAAAATGTCCAGATGTGACAGTGTCAATTGGAAAATGTTGAAATTTGACACTTTCAATTGGAAAATGACCAAATGTCACCCTTTCAAGTACAAAATACAAAATGTCTTTCTTTTCACCGTTTTTTGCTAATAAAAAATTTAGGTTGGGGAAAGGGGAGGGGGGTCTACCCGAAAAGGGTTTTGCCCGATCTGTTTGAAAAAGTATTGGTATCACTGCTTTTAACGCACCCTGAAGAATTTCAAAGTCACCTTAAATTTTTATGATTTTAATTTACTCTCATTAATCATTTTCTCGCATTCATCTCAAATCAATGCCATTTCTTTTATTAAAATTTTGTTTCTATTTACATGAATTATTTTTTATTTATCTTGATTTCTTACGAATTTTATCGAATTATCTTGAATTCCATTAAACTCTTTTAAATTCACTCCAATTTTGCTACATTATTATTCAGCTATATTGAAATCTTTTGAGTCCTTTTGAATTATCTTAATTTTTTTTATTTACCCCATTTTTTAAATTCTTGTAAATTTCCTTAATTCCACTAAATTCACTACATTAGTTTTTAAAAATATTTTTGAATTGTTTTCAATTCACTTGCATTTATATTAATTCCATCAAATTCTTTTCATTTCTATTCAATTTCACTAAATTCATTCGAATTTCATTTAATTCATTGATTTTTTCTGTTTTTTGAATTTATCTTGAATTCGTTAAAATTCACTTGAAATTCTTATAAATTCCATGGAACTTTTTTTTGTATTCCTCTAAATTCGTTTGAATTCCTTTGAACTATTTTAGATTTCATTGCATTATTTTGAATTCCTTGGAGTTATTTTGAATTCCCTGGCATTCTTTTGAATTTCTTTGAATTTCTGAATTTTTGTATTCACCTTAAAATCTTTTTAATTCACCTTGAGCTCTTATGGATTTTATCTGAGTCTCATTCACTAATACTATTTACTCCCATTTATCGGAAATCAATGGAAGTTTTTTGGATTTAAAAAATATTATTGTATTTACTTGAATTATTTTTAATTTATATTGATTTGGCATAGATTTCATCTAACTCCCTTGAATTCTCTTGAATTCTTCTAAATTTACTGCAATTTTACTAAAATCAATGGAATGTTTTGGATTTAAAAAAAAAAAAGATTCAATTTATTGGAATTTATTTTGTAGTCACCTTGAATTATTATTAATTTATCCTGAACTATTTTTAACTGTTTTGAATTCTCTTAACTTTTTTTAATTCACTATGAATTTTCCTTAATTCTTATAATTTCACTCAATTCTATTCAACCCATTGAACTTTCTTTTGCAGTTTTTTTTTAATTCACCCTGGAGTCTTAATATCACCATAAATTCTTAGTCATTGTATTCAGTTCTTTTAAAATCACCTGACTTTTTCTCAATTCATTCATAATAATTGAATGATTTTTTAAAAATATTTTCACATTCTTTTCTATTCACTTTAATGTTTTTAAAATGTTCCTTGAATGTTTATAAATTCCACTGAATTTTTCAATACATAATTTTCGAAATTTTCGTCGTTGAATCTGCTTTTTCTCGGGTTTAAAATGATGACTGGCGTAATAAAGCATCTCCCGCAGACTAGCCGGCACAGTTTTAATATTGAAAATGAAAAAAGAAAGTTGCAAAAGTAATAAAATTAATTGATTGTCATAAAAAAAACACTTGTGAACTATATTTTGAAAGTAACTAAAGAAGTAACGATTTATATAGCTACTGTTACTGAAAAAATGTGACTATAGTTACCAACTCCTTACTTATTTTTAAAAGTAACATCGTTACCACTATCGTTACCAAAAAAAGTAACTAGTTACAGTAACTGGTTAGAAGAAACTAGTTGCTTCCCAGCACTATTTGATTTTTATTAATTTAATGTAAAAAGAGTTCTATCATTTTCAAGATTACTAATTGCAAACCAAAGAAAAGTATTTTAAACTCAATCGAGTGCATTTAAGTGAAAAATGGTGCGGCTTTCAAGAAGGAACAGAATTGAATTCTTCAAGTGCGCCACGACCCGATAGTAAATGACGATTGAAAAGCGCACGCTACGCCTCTTAAGGGTGCAGTAAGTCGTGTTAGAACAGAAGTCGCGTTTGAAATACTTCACTTTGGTCCACTCGACTCTAAGCATTAGGTAGCTGGAGTGCTCCACAAACTTTCCTTCTTAAAGGTGATGCTGAGAGGCAACGAAAGGGAGAAGTCTCTTCAAAATCCTCCCTCAGTGCTAATTTTACCCAAAATTTCATCTCACGTTTCATTAGCAAAGGTCTTATCAAAAATTTTCTTCTTTTCATCAAAGTTAAAGGTTAAAAATATAGAAAGTAATAATACTTTCAAATTCGCCTACGAAGTACATTTCCACAGAAGAAAATAACTACTTCTTAACCTTTGAAGATTAACTAAGGGAAACCTTTTTATAAAAACATTAATCTTTTAGCAAGGAACGAGAGTCCAGAAAATTATGGTACTGCAAGAGCAATTGCTTTTTTTTATTTCTCTATCAAGATTCCCTACACGTGAGACACAAAGTACACCCAATTTTCGATGATTACACTTGCGACAAAAAGTCTACATAATTTAACGAAATTGCTTTCTCCATGATTAAAGTACGTTGATAAGCTTCTGTTCTACTTTTTTCTAACTTTCATATAGCTAATGAGAGAGGGCATCAAAGTGAGCAGAAAACACATAGAATGCTTTAAATAAAATTGTTATAAATGCAATTTGCATAACATGTATTTCAAATTTGTAAGTGATATATGTTTGAAAATTCGATTTTACTTTTGAATAAGTTGTTCATTTCTTAAATAAAATTGTTAATTATATGTATTTTTGTATTATTTCTGGTAAAAAAGCAGGAAAGGTCGATCACCTTCGATTTTTTTTACTCGAATAAGATCCAATAAAACGATATCATCGACAAAGAGCAAAAATAATATTTTCGTTTGTTCGTCCAAACATAAACCCTGTATTCCTCTTTCCTCGAAGAAACTAATAATATCCACCAGAAAATGATAAACAGAAGTGGACTAAGACTCTCTCCCTGCAGAAACTCTTTATTAATGTCTATATGATTTGATCTATTTTGTTCAATTTTAACTCTAAACTCCGTATTGTCATAAAGGCTTTTTATTATTTTTGAAGTATTTTTACCTTCTCATCAGAGAAGGTATTAGATTTGCGTAAAATTAGACCCCCCCCCCCTCCTCCGTTTTTGTCAAATGTCCACGTTTTGAGACCCCCTACCCGAAAAACATGTTTTTGCGAATGTGTCTATGTATTTATGTATGTATGTATGTATTTCTGTGTGTCTGTAGATTTTTAGTCTGTTAGCACGATCACTTTCGAAAGAACAGACATACTGCATTGGGCTTTGATGTACTCATCAAGTATCCTAAAATGAAGGTCAAGTTCGTTAGCCAGCCATTTTAGATAAAAATTGAAAGAGTGAACGCATTTTCAATATTTTTCAGAGCACTGTTTTTCAAGATTAAAAATTGTTATCTACGGTTATTACTAGTATTGAAAGAGACTAACAATTCATCCTTATGACTTTTTTTAATAAACAAAAAAAAATTACCGGAGTTATAGAATTTACATAATTCCAAAAAACAAACGAAAAAAAAACATTTTACGTCAGACAACGCACGATATGAAAAAAATATCAGAAGAAGAAAAACATTGTATTTTGAACACCCTGCAAGATTATCGCAACAACATTTTGAATTTTCTTGAAAAATCGGAAATTCCAATTTTTACCACACAAAAAATAATTACAAATCGAACGTTTTATTTTGCGGCCAACATACACAAGATACGGAAAAAAATAAAAGTGTTTAAAGAAGATCTACAAAGCTAAAAATCACTTTTTCATGGGACGCGTAGTTTTTGTTTTATTCGTAAAAAAACTGCATTAGAAATAGAAAAATTGAATTTTTAGACAAACGAGACAAGCTATCAGAAAAAAGAATGGATAAAAGTTGCTAATCTAAAAAAACTAAAAATTTCTCGTCAATAATTTCTGGATAGGACGCACGGTAAAAAATATCATTAAAAATGAAAAATTGAATTTTTAAAAATATCTACAAGTTTTGTTATAAACTCCTATTATAAGGTATATCAAAAATAAAAAAATTAACTTTTTGTAAAAACGACACAAGCTAAAATACCATTTCATTTAACCAAATTAAATGCCATACCAAATACCATACCACGGTGAAAACACCAGTTCTCGTTAGATCACTGAAGTTAAGCAGTGTTGGGCGCGGTTAGTACTTGGATGGGTGACCGTTCGGGAATACTACTAATTGCGTGCTGTTGGCGTGTCGTGGGTGTGGTGAGCCCACACTTGTAGTTATTTACTACAAGAAACTATCCACCTAGAAACACTACCCGAATCGGGTAGTGTCACGCCTACCCCGAAAGGGAAATGGCTTAATGGTATACATACATACATATCTAAAAACTTGCTTCAAACCACTTCACGTTAGGATGCGTATTTTTAATTTAAATTGTAAAAAATAACATTGAAAGTAAACAAATTAATTTTATGAAAAACCAATGCATATTATAAATTGTGATAATATTAATTCATGGAAACGATATATTTTTCAGGGTAGCTGAGAATGAAAAATAGTGCAAAATAAGGAAGAAATATTAACGTAATCATGAAAGATGAAATTTTTACATTATTTTGCAATATCTGAATAAGCAATCCCACGCCCAGGTATAGAAATAAATGTAATATGCATTTGATATACTAGTGTTGAACATAATGTAGAAAGGTTCACATTTTGGACAAAATCGAGTGCAAAGAACGAGATACGTGATGTGAATGTGTTCGTTAAAGCCGAAGGAGCTTTAACAAAAGAGAATTCACAATCACCAAATTACAGTTTTCGATGCTTTGATCTTCAATTTTTAAATGTCTTTGCAGAAGTATTGGAGGAATACAAAGACCGAGCGCGAAGCGCGAGATAAATACATAATCGAGCGTGAAGCGCGAGAAGCAACAGTCGCGCGCCCTAGACGCGCTTAAACTTGGGAGCGAAGCGAGCCGCTCGCCCAGCGCGCGATGATAATGTGCCCGCGCAGCGAGCAGATTTTTTTCTTTGCAAATTTAAATCAATTATAGCAGATAAAATAAATAACTGGTCAATGCAAACATGCTTAGACTAAAAACCCGCTTGTTCCACTGGGAAAATGTAACATGTCTCAGTCCACTTTCCTAGTCTCTTTGCACACAGCGTAATGTATATTTTGGTGATCGTGTTCAACAATGCAATACCTCTAGAGCTTAATGGAACGGTGCAATCCCCCTTTTTGTATAGCATGTGCATTGTACATGTCTATCAGGGAAAGACCTTTTCGAACGTAAAAAGCTCGATATCTTGAAAAAGGTGAATGAGCTACACATTTTCGTAAATTACTATTCAATTTCGTAAAAAAAATACATAAAATATGTGAGTTTAAAAGTAATCGAAAGAAATCGACCTTTTTTGCTGTTTTACCGTATTCCCTCTTGTGATAAATGGAAATGAAGAATCTCTCTCAGAAATATTCCCTTCTGTACGAAATGTTAAAGAACCATTTTCTTCTACATATTAACCTAAATATTGCAGAATTTAGAGAATCCTGTCAAGGAATATCAAAAGCTCAGAGTAATTCGAAATTAGATAGAGGTGATCAATTTTCACTATCTAGTATAGCGGAATATTCCGTCACATGAACTGGTCATGTTTAGCGCGGGGGTTAGTATTACGAAAACTTCCGTAATTCTAGCTAGTTAGAAATAATACTGGGCAGAACGTGACAAATCACTCTGGTTTGTAATTATCCACAATATAGTGGGCGAGCTTCGATTATTGAGAGACCTGTGCTGTTACGATTTTATAGATACGCTCTGAATTTCTGGATAATTCACTCTGTACAACTCAAATAGCAAAAAAACACGGTATATCTGTTGAAATATTAACATTATAACAAAAGTTTTCCAACGTTTTGGATAATTTCAATGTATGAGAACTATGGTCCATTTCCGAATACACTGTAATATTTAATTTATCGATATACCTTCTCCTTGATGATAATCCGATTTCTTGAAAATAAATCTCTCTGATTAAAATTTTATGACATCAATATTGGAAATTCTAGATTAAGAAAAGTAATAACATTCCGAGAATTATCTTTTACCCAGAATCCAATGTTCTATGAAAGACCCTCCCGGAATTGCTTTTGAAACCATTGAAGCAAGTTAAAACAATTAAAATCGAAAACCTGTTCCATTTCCCATTTTCAAAATTTCTTATAAATCTTTACAGTTGTAATTTAAGAATTCACTCAAGACAAGCACAAATCTATTCTCTTGAGAGAACTATGGATTTTAATCTTTTCTTGGATTAATAACGCACTCCTTAACTGATCTTAATGGAATTGGGCTGAGAGCTGTAAAATGCAAAACTATATAAATTCTGTGAAAAACTGAGATTGATAAAGTCTGCGATATTTTTAATTCAGAAAACTACAAAAGATTTGAAATTTTCACCTTTGTCAAGGACCACAGACAAATATATTAAACCGACTGATATCAAAGCAGGAGCTGCACGGCATCATTTTCTAGTCCTAAATTTCAGGAATTTATTATACCTTTATTAGCTAACAAAATTTTAAGAACTATGTCCCGGGTAAAAATATTTTGTCTTGATTTTGTCTTGAATGTCTTCAATATGTCTTTAGGACCATGATGTCTGGTTCCGTCTCACCAGCTAGACATTGGAGATATACAGACTTTGCTTGCATTTATGACTGTTGACTGAGCCAAAGCAAGGCCAGGTTGACTTGTTTCAAGACACGAAGTGTAAGTCCTGATAAATATAACGAATTGCTCTTATAGAAAATTATATTGCCAGTTTGTGGCTTTAACATTTGCCAGGGTCAAAAGTAAAGAAGTTTTAGTTTGTAAATTTTATTGTCCATTATACTCCGGCCTCTATAAACTATGGACCCCACCGGCAGGGCCTGCCATTTCCAGGAAACAGGTAGCTAGGTGAGGACCAAGCAGTTGACATCTGCTGAGGATTAAAATTTTACAACCGATAAAACTTGTAATTTTGTAATAAATAATTTTTAAATGAGAAATTCGGAACCTGTCTGTCTCAACAACTGCAGGCATATACAATTTTTGATGAAAAGCTTAAAACTCTCATTTTCTAGAAGTATCTAGTGAACTGTTGCAGATAGGAAAAAATGGACAACATTTTTAGATTCGCCATCCAAACAACATAACTATTGCAGATAAATGAAATTATTAACACATAAACAACAAATACCATGAAGATAAATAATGTAAACATTCTATAAAGTTTGAAGCGGATTAGTGATGACCCTCAGAGGCCTCGGTCTCAAGACATACATTTTTGTCTTCAAGTCAAAAATATTCGTCCTAAGACATCAAGAATAGTCTGGTTCCGTCTCACGAGCTTTTGGATTGGTCTTTACCCAAGACAAAATCTAGGCCAAATATTTTTACCCGGGGTAGAAGAGAAAAATTTCTCTTTAATTTTTGTTTATGTCTATAGCAAATTCCAGAGTACCGATTATCATCAAAATTCAACTAGATATGCGCAGTACACCCCTCTAGTGTCTGGCTGCGTCTCATAACTGAGACGAGACATAAGACAATGTCTTAATTTTATGGTTTCAGCATGGTGATTTCAAGACGGCGAAACTGGTCTCAAGACGAAGCTTTTCGACTCAGAAATGAGACCTCGAATGAGACTGCTAACAGATGCGAAGGATTAAAATTAATAAATGAAAAATTTGTAAATATTAAATTAGTTATTTTTAATTTAAAAATTCAGAATCTGTGGGTCTGAACGAGAATAACCCTAAAAAATTTTCCTCACAAAAATTAAAATTGTAATTTTCTATAAGGATCTCCTAAGCCGTTAGAAATACGTAAAAACAAACAACATTTTCTGTATCGTCATCTAACAAGTATAGTACAAATGAAAATCTATAAATTAATTGATTCAATATATATATATATATATATATATATATATATATATATATATACACATATATATTGTATAAAAATACACAAAATTATTTAATTATAACCAAAGATTAGCTTTTGTGACAGTTAAAATTACCCATTTTTCGGGGCAGGCATATACTCGAAGTTATAAACCGCTCTACATGAAGTCATAAAAATTCGACTCAATAAATAAATATATGTCTTCAATACATAGAAACTTGTCTCCAAGACATAAATTGAAGTCTGGCTCCGTCTCAATAAGGAGACATGCTGAAGTCGAACTTTTCGACTTCAGCATATCTTGATTGGGGGCAATTCAAGTCGAAACCAAGACAAAGAATTTTTACTCGGGTAGAGAAACACAATGCGGCTCTAAAGTGTTATATTACCATCTTAGGCCTTTCTATGGTGTTGATCTATTGCCCGTCTTTCCATACGCCAAGGGGGAACTCGAGTCCGTTGTGGAGAATGATCTGTGTAAGATCTACTGGAATTTCTCATTCTCCACCACTCAACGTATCAGTGCTACGAAGCCTGATATTGTCCTCCGAGATCTGAAGAACAAGATCATTTACGTGATTGAATTCTCAGCACCAGCCGATGGTAATATCACGACAAAGGAGGAAGAAAGACGGGCGAAATATCAAGCACTTCTTTTCGAGCTGAGCAGGCTGTACCAAGGCTACAAAGTCCATCTTATAATTTTCATAATCGGCTGTCTTGGAGGTATGAAAGCTTCATTTATTAGCCAACTCAACAAGGTTCCGGCTTGCTGGCGTCAGGCTCCTTCCATCGCGAACCGGATGCAAAAGGCTGTTCTTCTGGGATCACTCCATCTGGTCCGTCAACACTGTTCCTCTTAACATTCTACAAAGATTGGTAGCTCTAAAAAAGTATCCAGAGGTGAAATCTTCATCTCCAACTGTCCCATCTGCCACGTAAGGTCATCCGCGGCTAGAGACCTGACTCCAAGGAACAGTGTTACCCGATGTTATCTCGCGTAAATTTCCCGCTCTTGCTTACCTTCTATGACAGAAGGAGCAGAAGCGAATGACGTACACGTTGCAGTTGCTTCGGGAGCTTCCAGAGCCTACAACTTCTCTCAAATAATTTTCATAACGTAACTATTAACGAAACGTTTTGAATAAATTTGAGTGATATTTTGAGCGGAGAAATACACTAAATCCCGACAAATTGTTATAATTGAACAATCTTTTTTATAGTTCTTCTCTAGATTCTTCTACACTTTCTTCACTTTAAATTCTTAAACAACATTGAAAAAAAAAATTTTTTACACTCGTA
Organism: Andricus quercusramuli; assembly: GCA_932178445.1. Classification (NCBI taxonomy): domain Eukaryota; kingdom Metazoa; phylum Arthropoda; class Insecta; order Hymenoptera; family Cynipidae; genus Andricus; species Andricus quercusramuli. The sequence continues at coordinate 23,716 of CAKNXH010001095.1, forward strand.
ATGTTTTCGATGGGATTATTATATATCTTGTAACATTAAAACATATATAATTTAAAGTCCTTGTGAGATAGTATTCAGAATAACAGTCACTCCTTCACGACTTCAAACAAGTTTCCAATGACTTTCAAATAACAGCACGCTGAGCTTACTCACTCCTCAAAGGAAGATTCAAAGGTAAACAGTTCCATACATATTTACTTTCAAGTAGAAATTCTCAATGCAATATTCCTAGAAATCTCAATAAGAACTACCTTATTTTGAAATTCTTGAGTCGTCTTTAATAAAAACTCAAGTTGTTTATTCGTTTTCTGATTATATTTCTTATTTTAGATGCCAAGAAAGTGAGAAAAAAAAAGCTCTCATGAAATAATATCCACATCATTTAGGCCTGGTCTTTCCTATTTGTATTAATTAAAGCACGTTGTTCGAAGCAAGATGCATAAGCGAGCTTTCCTTATTTCACCTGGTATCTACTATGAGGAAAATGTATTACTTAAATACGAACAAAGGAAAAATGATATGGACGAAATATTTCTCTTATATATGTGAAATGAACATTTTCCCGCCGAAACTGAAATTTGTTTGATAATATTTTTATTTAGTTCAATACTTAACTACCAAATGAAGCAAGAAAAGGCTGGTTATCAGGTTATCGAGAGCGCATGCAAACAAGGTTACATAGAGCACCGAAAAATATGTAAATATGTTAAATTTATGCTTGAGGCAACACCCCGTGCCCGGACCTGTCCGAGCTGTGCTACTACTGTGTATTATGCATACATGTACACTTAAACGCGACACTGCGGCAGAAACACGAGGGAAGTAGCCGACATTACGAATGTTCTCTATGCAAAGTATTCGTTTTACAAGTGCACATTCATATATATGTGAGATGAGAATACACTAATCAAAAGGAGATGGAGGAACTAAATTTGTGTGGAATAAATAATATGTTGTCTCACACATTGTTGTAATTAAAAAAAAAACATTGAACTAATTGTTGAGAGAAAATTACGCCACATAGCTCGAACGCTGAAAAAAATCACACTAAAAATAAATGTTTGAAATTGTTAAACTTTAAAATTGCTGAAGATAAGTTCTTAAAAATTTGCCTGGATGAAATTTATTAGTTTGTCTCAATTTAAATAAAGTTTGTCTCAATTTGAGAATCAGTTATAAAATTTAGAGGCTGAGATCACGATTCATACAAAAATGTTTGGAATAATAATGAAACATAAAGAGTTGTACAGTATACCAATCAATTTTCGAAACTATAATTTCAGTTATTTACTTTTATACATTATGTAATTTCGAATACTTTAAATATAAACATGTAACATTTTAAACACTCTCAATTAGATTCTATTAAAATGTCAACATTTTGGTTGTAAATTATAAATTTTGAATGCTTAAGGTAGTTGTCGTGCTAAAAATAAGGACTTTGGAAAAAAGTGTCTATAATTTAAAAAATTATAATATTATCAGTTGAGTGTTATGTAAAAAAACATTTTTTAATAGAAAAGGAAATGTTGAATTTCAATAGTTCATTGTTTACTTTTTCGGGGAAAACATTCCCTCCAACACTACATTTTCCAATCTTAAAAATTATTAAATAATCTTTGAACTAGTTATTTGTTTTAAAAATGTTCTTTTAAAAATTGTTTTAATGATTTTACCCATTAAAAATGTACTTTCAAAATGAGAACCTGTAGAGTTGCAGAGAATGTTTTCCCCGCAAAATGACCTATCCACTTTTCGCACATTCTCGACGTTTTGAGACCCCTTGAGTTAGAAAAAATTGTTTTTACGAGTACCGTTCTGCATCACGCAATAATATAATAACAAATTCTATAAAATAGTGAATATTGCCGAGAATTCCAAAAAAATTGTAATAGGTGCTGTAGAGCAGTCAAGTTTTATTAATTATATCACAAAATGTTCAAATGTGAAAATCGATGAAAATGGACTTGATTCTCTACACAGAACAACTCTAACCTGATTTTGTATACCGCATAACTGTAACTTGTTTCTTTATACGGACATACCTGCACTTGATTCCATATTGCATGGATCCGTCAATCAGTTCAATCAGGCATGTCTCTTCGAACTTTTAAAATTTAACATGCATGAATTTGCAGAGATATCTGACTTAAAAACCTCAATACGGAGTTTGGGAGTTTTCTGAAATGCTATAATTTAGAGGTTACTTTTGTCATCAATTACAAAATAAAAATTACAAAAATGCAAACTAAAAAATTTTCATTTATTTGAAATGCAACAAGATTTTAAATAGAACAACTACCAAGATACAACTGACAGTTTAGGCTGAATAATGAATTTTAATACCTCTTCATATAAACGGTAATAATACCCCGGGCAATTTTGGAATAAATAATCTGGTTGTGTATGTTTGGAATAATCATGCCCTTCTCGTTATTACGAACTGCAATTGTTTCATTACAGTAAACTCGACCAATAAATAATTCTAGGAGCTTTACGTGTTCGGGATTATTGGGCAGATTATGCAGCGGAGTGGTGTTTTCCCTCTCTTTCTCTAGCTCACATTAAAACTTGAACAGCGTTAGATCAGCAAATATTAACTCTGCCAAACGAGATTTGCATATAAATTGATTTTCCTCATTAGGTAAATTGCAAATATTTTCGTAACGAGATAAATAGATATTGTTGAAGAGATGCGAGAAATAATCAAGTATTAAAAAATTGTTTAAAGCATTTTATTCTAGACTCCACCTGGCATCAAAATGATTCTCTTCTATATTTTTTCAATATCTGTAGACAGGATAATTATTTCAAAATTAAATAAGTTACTATTATTATTCAAATAGAACATTATTATTGTGTTGGCTTTCCTGTGAAGAATTTTCTAATTATTCGTCAGTTTATGACTTATTATTCGCTGCATTAATTTTAAAAATTCGCTCTTACCTCTCTTCGTTTTAATTAATCAGTAACCGGGATGTCGTTTGATTCACAATTGGATAAGTGAAATGTAAAATGTAAATTTCTGGCCTGGTATACGTAATAAACAGCCTTCGCGTTCTATTGATCGTCGAGTACTGTAACGCATTTACACACACAATCGTATAATTTTTATTTATCCTCCTGCGAGCTACGTGTATGCGTTTTCATCAAGTTTCATTTGCATCCATTAAATAACTTATTGATTTTCGAAAGTAGCAAAATTCGCCAAATACTGTGAGATAAAAGAATAGAGTTAATTTCAACAAGTGATCTGCTCTATAAAAAAACACGGATGGATTATAAATTTCTGATTTTGAAATAGTGATTGACCTCTAAATTATGCAATGATTGGCCGGGGCCAAACATTGTGTCTTGGTACCACGGCTTTATTATTAGAAGAAACATATCTTGGAGGTGACTTTATAAATAAAATATTAATAAAAACATGTAATTCTTACCTGTAAAACACTTGATCGATAGATTAATCCAGAAAAAAAATATTCTTTAAAATTATAAGATTTTATTGCATAACCTTTTCATCTAATAACACAAAAGTTATTTGCAACTAATTACGTCAGTTAAATAAACATATAATAATCAATATTCATTTTCTTTGTTAATTTAAAAATTATTTAAAATAAACTTGCAGTAATATTTTATTTTTATTATAATGTTTTGCAACATAATAATTATGTTTAAACATATAATCCTGGTAAATAAATATATAAATATTTAACTCATTGACTCATTCATTAAAATGAATCCATATCATTAACGTCCAATGTAAAAATATAACGAAAATAACATTTGTTAGGATAAATGAAGGGTGGAAAGGCAAAAGAAGGTAACTGACAAAATGGCAGCAGTTCAGGAGAGCGAAAACACATTGTGAAAAGTCGAAATGACTATTTCCATGTGATCAGATTCCTACCTTACCAGCACCTTTCTCGTGATTATTACAATTTAGGAACAGAGCTGCCTTTCTTAGTGCTTCCTATTTATTATCCCAAATTTTCCACTCGATGTGGCTATTCGTGTGAAAATAAGTTGACAAATAAAAAAACTGTTCAAAAATGTTCAACGAAACATTTGTGCAAGTAGTGATATAGAATAAAATTTGCCTTTTTTATTGCTAAACCAGAAATATATCGAAATATATGCCTTTCGTGAATATCATAAAAACTGTTTGATCACAAAAGGTCTTCATTTTTAATAGATATGAAAATTCAACTTCAAGGTATTGCTATACTATAAAAACAATTTCGAAAAAATCGCTTTATAACACAATGTGTATTTGAATTTTTGAGAATCTTCTTGAAAAAAAAAAATTTTCGGAAAATTATCAGTTACCTTCTTCTGCCTTCCCACCCTCTAATGAGACACATTAAATTCCATGAAATATAATGATAATTGCTGAAAACCTTAGCATTTTTTAAATCTCTTCGAATTCCTTACAATCGTTAAAAATGTCCTAAAATATTTCAAATCGATGAAAATCTTCTTAAATCCCTCGAAAATTTGTGAAGCTTTTGAAAATTCCTTAGAATCTTTTGAAATCCCTTAAAATATTTGAAATCATTCGAGATCTTTTTAAATCCCTTGAAGTTGTTAAAAGTTCTTGAAAATTCGTTGGAGTTCTTAAAAATACCTTAAAATCTTTCAAATCCGTTGAAAATTCCTTGGAATCGTTTTGAATAGCCTAAAATATTTAAGAAAATTTAAAATCCCCGAAAAACCCTTGAAAAATTTGAAAAGCTCTGCATAATCTTTCAAATCCTATGAATCCCTCAATTCTTGGGGATAAATTCATTAAAATACATTAAAATATTACCAAATCCCCTGAAATTAAATAAAATCTAATAATATTCCTTGAAATCCCTTGAAATACAGTACAAGTCCGATAAGTTGCCGTCCGATAAGTGTACACTCCCCTTAAAACGTCATTACACGCACGGCACGCACACTACTTGGGGTTCTCCCACTACGTGTGCTATTTTTCTTATGACTTGCGCATCATTCTTACGCATGCGCGCACCTAATATCGTGCTACTAGAGGGGGCATCCGATAAGTCCGCAATTCCTGGAATTTTCCGCCCCTACAGCCCCGAAATGAGAAACTTATCGGACTTCTACTGTAGTATAGGTTCTATGAAATCCTTTGAGATCCTGAGAAATTCATTAAAATACTTTATTCATAGATTTTAAAATTCCTTAAAATTATTGAAATCCTCGAAAACCTGATTAAGTCCCTTGAAATTCCTTAAAATCCCTTGAAATATTTGGAAATGTTGGAAATTTTCTAAAATCGCTGTAAATCATTTAAAATATCCTCAAATCTTATAAACCTTGCATGAAATCCTTCCCAACCTTCCGAAATTCATAGATATTCTTTACAACCGCATGGAGTTTTTGAATCCCTGTGAAATATTTGAATATATCTACAAATTCTACGAAAATCCTTTATTGTTCTGAAAATCTTCAAAATTTATAGAAACATTAAAAATATTTTCGAAATTTGTTATATCTTATGAAAGCCCATACAAATCATTTGACATTTTGTGAAGGCCTCTGACAATCATTAAAAATACGAAGTGTCTCGTCGTCCCGAAATTCGGGATGACTAGCCCGTTTTCAACATTTGGCTAGTCGTCCCGAAAATTATGTATTCTTTTTTATTTCTCTCCTTTTGAGTAAGCTGAAGATTAACAAAACTGCTATTCGTCCCTAATTGAAAATAAATGTTAAAAAACGGATAGAACTAAGAGTTAGGTTATATTTTATAAAGTGTAGTCTTTTAAGCTTTAACGTATCCAAATTATGTTATGTATTTGCACTGTGTCACCGCAGTCTCAAGGTCGTTCGAAACTTTCCCATGATTTCCGTGCTCTGATTGGACCTTCCTTTGATGTGATCTATTGACTCTTGACTAGATACACTTGTTGCCTTTGTATTTAGAATCAATCATTCATTTGTAAAGAATAAAATTCAATAATTATTCGCTCTCGCACTCTAAAACACTTTTTTGTGATCCAAAAATTAATTTAATTAATTCTACAATGATGATTTATCATAAAAAATTTATTTAAACATTTAATAATTCCCAAAAAGCAAGTTCTTTACTGCCAATTAGACTGCCGATGCGACGCATGCGCAGTACAGTTGGGGAGCCGAATTGAGAGCACTGCATCTTTATACGGTTTTTCGTTCGATTTTGCGTATTATTTCCCTTTGGTTAACGATCACGTGACATATAGATCAGCTGTTCTGTGTGCCGGCCTATACTGGCCGTAAGACTCCTACCCCTTTTCCAACGCCTCGTGGAGGCGGAAAGGCACCCCTGTGACAGGTCACGAAAATAATGTAAGGTAACACCCCTACCCCTTTTCCAACGCCTCGTGGGGGCAGAAAGGCACCCCTGTGACAGGTCACACAAATAATGTTAGGTAACACCCCTACCCCTTTTACAACGCCTCGTGGGGGCAGAAAGGCATCCCTGTGACAGGTCACAAAAATAATGTAAGGTAACACCCCTACCCCTTTTCCAACGCCTCGTGGGGGCGGGAAGGCACCCCTCTGACAGGTCAGAAAAATAATGTCAGGTAACGCCCCTACCCCTTTTCCAACGCCTCGTGAGGGCGGGAAGGCACCCCTGTGACTAGTCACAGAAATAATGTAAGGTAACACCCCTACCCCTTTTCCAACGCCTCGTGGGGGCGGAATGACACCCCTGTGACAGGTCACAAAAATAATGTAAGGTAACACCCCTACCCCTTTTCCAACGCCTCGTGGGGGGCAGAAAGGCACCCCTGTGACAGGTCACACAAATAATGTTAGGTAACACCCCTACCCCTTTTACAACGCCTCGTGGGGGCAGAAAGGCACCCCTGTGACAGGTCACAAAAATAATGTAAGGTAACACCCCTACCCCTTTTCCAACGCCTCGTGGGGGCGGGAATGCACCCCTGTGACAGGTCACAAAAATAATGTCAGGTAACACCCCTACCCCTTTTCCAACGCCTCGTGAGGGCGGGAAGGCACCCCTGTGACTAGTCACAGAAATAATGTAAGGTAACACCCCTACCCCTTTTCCAACGCCTCGTGGGGGCGGAATGACACCCCTGTGACAGGTCACAAAAATAATGTAAGGTAACACCCCTACCCCTCTTCCAACGCCTCGTGGGGGCGGGCAGGCACCCCTGTGACTAGTCACAGAAATAATATGAGGTAACACCCCTACCCCTTTTCCAAAGCCTCGTGGGGGCGGGAAGGCACCCCTGTGACTAGTCACAGAAATAATGTGAGGTAACACCCCTACCCCTTTTCCAACGCCTCGTAATTTTGGTCTAGTTGAAAGCAGTAAAATTAATTAAGTGCATTATTTTCAGGCCGACTAGACGAATGTTGAAAATAGGCTAGTCGTCCCGAATTTTGGGGTCATTAACATTTTTTGTGATTTTTGTCTAGTTAAAACGAGAAATTTCCTAAAATGCATTATTTTTGGGACGACTAGCCGAATGCAGAAAATAGGATTGTCAATTTTGGTAACTTTGGTCTAGTTAAAAACAGTAGAATTAATAAAGTGTATTATTTGCGGGATGACGAGCCAAATGCTAGAAATAGGCTAGTCGTCCCGAATTTCGGGATGACTAGCCAAATTATAGAAATAGGCTAGTCGTCCCGAATTTCGGGATGACTAGCATTTATCTTGATTTCCGGCTAGTCGTCCCGAAATTCGGGACGACTAGACGCAGCCTTAAAAATAACCTAAAACCTCTTGAATTCTATGAAATCCTTTAAAATCCTTCTAAAGTTTGCGAAGTTCTTTGTGATACCATTAAATTTGTTTTGATTTCTTAAAATCCCTTGTGATCTTTTAGATAATATTAAATCCTGGCCCGCTCCTGTAAATATTATACAGGGTGTCCCACCACCTATGAACATGCCGGTATTGGGTGATAGAGGACAAAAAAAGAAACAGAAAAGTCCTCTGGCAAAACTTGATCCGGGCCTTAGTTTGGGCACAGTAAAGCTTCAAAGTTGGGCATAATGAACCAATCAGAATCGAGCTTTGGCAACCACTTGTTAGTCTCACACGTGTTAAGATAGTGTGTTTGCTGGCGGTTACCTTCAGCTCTCGCAAAAATTTCACATCGTTGATCTTTGATTGTTTCTACAAGACGCGAAATTCAAGCCTTTAAATTTTTTTAAATTTTTAGTTGTTCTTGCAAACGTTTATTACCGTCCTAAAAATAACATAAAATTTGCTCAACCTAGAAAAGATGAATTTCAATTTAATACAGAACTTTCCTGACATTTCATGTAAGAAAACCAACAAAGATGTTTAAAATTCAGAAGACCAAACGAACTTTTGTTCTTCAGAATCTTTATTTCCTTAAAAATAACCAACAAGTTGAGAATAAAACATCACATTTTGAACCCCTGAAAGTAATCCTTTGAGATTCTTTCCATAAATTCTGTTACCTTAATTGTAACAAAGTTAAAAATATTTAAACATGGAAACTCCAAACGAACTTTTGTTCCTTTAAAATAATCTACAAGTTGAAGATAAGGAAATACATTTTACACACCCAAGAGTAATTCTTTGTAATTCATTGCAAAATTGTTGTTACGTTTATTTAACAAAACCTTCAAAAAATTGAAACTGAGTAAACCAAACAAACTTTCATTCTTGAAAATAAATCATCAAGCTAAAGATAAGAAAACTCCTTTTAAAAACGCAAATAAATTATGTGCAACACATTAATGCTGCAAAAAAAATTTAATGAACAAAATAAATACAAATAAACAAAAATAACACAATAAAATGATATAACGATAAAAGATGAACATTAAATAAAATAAAAATTACGCACAAGTCGATGAAGATAACATTTATTTAAAGTTGCTAAGTATCAATAACTTAGGAAATCTTGAAATCAAACTACTTTAAGAATTACTTTTGGGTGTCCAAAATGTATTTTCATCTTAGACTTTTTTATTTATTTTTAAGAACGAAAGTACGTTTCGTTTAACCATGCTTTAATTTTCTTTATTTTGTTACAATGAATGTAACAGAAATTTTGTAATGAATGGAGAACTCTTAGGTGTTATAAATATGTTATTTTATTTTGTACTTGTTTGTTAATTTATAAAAACAAAAGTTCGTTTCGTTTCCCGAGCTTTAGATTATTTTATTATTTATGATAAATTTGAAAGAAAAAAAGGTTGTTTGATTCTCCGAGTTCTTAATTTTTTTGTTGGGTTTGTAAACATTGAATGTAACAATAATTTTTCAACGATACGCAAAGAATTAACTTTGGGGATTCAAAATTTATTTTATCGTATTGTTAGAATTGTTCATTTAATTCTTAAAAACGAAAGTCGCTTGGTTTATGCCAGAAATGAAAACAAAGAAACTAAAACCACTTTTGGGGGTTTAAAATTGCTTTACATTTCTTTATTGTTTCTGCTAAATTAAATGCAAAAAAAATTGTTTGTTATTTTTAAAGAATTAAAGATCGTTTCGTACAACGACATTAATTTTTTTTTTAGTTTCGTTACATTAAATGCAACAAAAATGTTACAATGAATCCCAAAAATTACTTTTTTACAATTAATGTAACAGAATTTATGAAAAAAATCGCTAAGATTTTTTTTGGGGGGTTTCAAATAAGTTTTTTCATTGTAAACTTGTTGGCTATTTTTCAAGAACCAAAGTTCGTTAGAATTTCCCATGTTTAATTATTTTTAACTTTGTTACAATTAAGGTAACAGACTTTATGAAAAGAATTTCTAAGAATTAATTTTAGGGGCTCAAAATGTACTTTTTTATTTTCAAATTGTTGGTTATTTTTAAAGAACTGAAGATCGTTTCGTTTCATGAGCTTCAAATTTTTTTTAGTTTCGTTGAAGTAAATGTAACAAAAACTTTACAATGAATCCAAAAAATTACTTTAGTGGGAACAAAATGTATCTTTTGATTTCACCGTTGTTGGTTAAGTTTAAAGAACAAAAGTTCGTTTGGATTTCCCAACTTCAATTATTATTAACTTTGTTACAATTAATGTAACAGAATTTATGCCAAAAAATCGCTAAGAATTACTTTCGGGGGTTCCAAATCTGTTTTTTTTCATTGTACGTTTGTTAATTATTTTTAAAGCACAAAAGTTCGTTTCGTTTTCCGATCTTCAAATTTTTTTTTGTTTCGTTATTATTACACTAAATGTAACAAAAATTGTGTAATAAGTTAGAGAGAAGTACTTTTGCGGCTTTTAAATGATTTTTCTTATTATTAAATTGATGATTTATTTTCAAAAACGAAAGTTTGTTTGGTTTCCTCAGATTCTATTTTTTGTTGGTTTTCTTAATATTTTTCTTACAATTTTTTTTTGTAATAAAAAATTTATTAAAAATTTGCAACGAATTGCAAATAATTACTTTTGGGGTTAAAACATTTAAAGTTGGAAAAGGGGTAGGGGTGTTACCTTACATTATTTTTGTGACCTGTCACAGGGGTGCCTTTCCGCCCCCACGAGGCGTTGGAAAAGGGGTAGGGGTGTTACCTCACATGATTTCTGTGACTAGTCACAGGGGTGCCTTCCCGCCCCCACGAGGCGT
>CAKNXH010001095.1:34324-45462 GCA_932178445.1 Andricus quercusramuli
GTGACTAGTCACAGGGGTGCCTTCCCGCCCCCACGAGGCGTTGGAAATGGGGTAAGGGTGTTATTTACATTATTCTTATGACCTTTCATAAGGGTGCCTTTCCGCCCCCACGAGGCGTTGGAAAAGGGGTAGGGGTGTTACCTTAAATTATTTCTGTGACCAGTCACAGGGGTGCCTTCCCGCCCCCACGGGGCGTTGGAAAAGGGGTAGGGTTGTTACCTTACATTATTTTTGTGACCTGACACAGGGGTGCCTTTCCGCCTCCACGAGGCGTTGGAAAATGGGTAGGGGTGTTACGGCCAGTAAAGGCCGGCACACAGAACAGCTGATCTATATGTCACGTGATCGTTAACCAACGCGCAATGACACGCAAAATAGAACGAAGAACCGAATAAAGATGCAGTGCTCTCAATTCGGCTCCCTAACTGTACTGCGCATGCGTCGCATCGGCAGTCTCATTGGCAGTAAAGAACTTGCTTTTTGGGAATTATTAAAAGTTTAAATAAATTTTTTATGATATATCATGATTGTAGAATTAATTAAATTAATTTTTGGATCACAAAAAAGTGTTTTAGAGTGCGAGAGCGAATAATTATTGAACTTTACTCTTTACAAATGAATGATTGATTCTAAATACAAAGGCAACAAGTGTATCTAGTCAAAAGTCTATAGATCACATCAAAGGAAGGTCCAATCAGAGCACGGAAATCATGGGCAAATTTCGAACGACCTTGAGACTGCGGTGACACAGTGCAAATACATAACATAATTTGGATACGTTAAAGCTTAAAAGACTACACTTTATAAAATATAACCTAACTCTTAGTTTTATCGGTTTTTTAACATTTAGTTTTAATTAGGGATGAATAGCAGTTTTGTTAATCTTCGGCTTACTCAAAAGGAGAGAAATAAAAAAGAATACATAATTTTCGGGACGACTAGCCAAATGTTGAAAATGGGCTAGTCATCCCGAATTTCGGGACGACTAGCCAAATGTTGAAAACAGGCTAGTCATCCCGAATTTCGGGACGACGAGACACTTCGTTTTTCTTATCTTAGACTTGTAGATTAATTCTGAAGAACAAAATTTCGTTTGGTCTTCTGAATTTTAAACATCTTTGTTGGTTTTCTTACATGAAATGTCAGGAAAGTACTGTATTAAATTGAAATTCATCTTTTTTAGGTTGAGCAAATGTTATGTTATTTTAAGGACGGTAATAAACGTTTGCAAGAACAACTAAGAATTTAAACAAATTTAAAGGCTTGAATTTCGCGTCTCGTAGAAACAATCAAAGATCAACGATGTGAAATTTTTGCGGGAGCTGAAGGTAACCGCCAGCACACACACTATCTTAACACGTATGAGACAAAAAGTGGTTGCCAAAGCTTGATTCTGATTGGTTCATTATGCCCAACTTTGAAGCTTTACTGTGCCCAAACTAAGGCCCAGATCAAATTTTGCCAGAGGACGTTTCTGTTTCTTTTTTTGTCCTCTATCACCCAGTACCGGCATGTTCATAGGTGGTGGGACACCCTGTATACAAGCTAAGCGCAAAAAAATCAACAAAATAAGAATTTTATTCTGGTAATTATTTGTTTAATTAATTCTAATATAAACAGTAATGATAATGAAACTTTAATTTTCATATTTTAAGCCTCAAGAAGCAGGTCTAATTGATATTTTGACATACAAAATATCGTATATGGTTTATGTCAAAAGATTCTTATGAAATACAAAAATCTTATAATTAGAAAATAAGAGCGTACTTCTTTTTCGCCGCAAATCACTATTTTTAAACATATTGTAATTAATATGAATAGAAAAAATATATTTTATGTTGATCTCGAATACTTCGTTCCATTCAATTCAAAATCGAATCTTCCCAAGTTTTTGATTTTCATCAATAAGCATATTTTAACGTGGTGGCCAATCATTGGAGGGTGGCCAACCATTGTACCAATTACCCTATTAAATTGCGGCTAGGAAATGTGTTCTCTAGAACTGGAAGTTTTTATCACTTTGTTCCGTACTTGAAAACAGTATAGTTGCAAATTCTCTTTCCACGGTCATGCTCAGTGAAACAAACATAAATACTTGTGCACTACGTAAGGGTAGCTTAAACTCGCCGGAACCGTTCGTATTTGTTCTATATATTTGCTTTCAGTTACTTGAGTCCGCAAACTATCAATGAGAAGTTAGACGTGTGCGATGAGCATGGTACAAACGGCTTCTGCGGTTATGACTTTCAACTAGAAGCTTCAGCTTACCACAAATGTCTGAGCGATTTCGAACAAACTGCACATGCACCTGTGAATCTCGAATTGTGTATATTCATTATACATATATAGTGTTTCAACTAGCCAATTCCTTTGAACTGTTAAAAATGACATTGAGTGAAATCTGAGCTTCCGATGATCAGTTTAACTCTCTCATTTGTGCAGAAAATGACTAATTTGGCCCTGGATCAGAGTTTCTGTTTTCAATTACGAAATTGGGATATAATGACAAGTATTAGAGGACAGCAAAATATGCAATAAAATACATTTATTGAAATAGGCTATGTATATTTCTATGTATATGGGCTCACGGGTGCCCTGAGGTTAATTTTTTTCGAAAGTCTTGTCACTTCGAAAATCATTGCAGATCTAGATTCTAGATCATTTTTTACGTTCAAACACGCAATGAAGGAAATCGCAGATAGTGCCGTCTTTTTTTAAGGCCACTTTGAAAAAAAATTGTTCACAAATTATAATACTTTTTAAGACACATGCATGATTTCAGCCCTTTTCGACGCCTATGAAGCGGGGCTAAAGCTCCACTTTTTACTCCCTAGGGAGTAAAAAGTACTTTTTACTCCCTAGGGACTGAAAAGTACTTTTTACTCCCTAGGGACTGAAAAGTGACGTCAGAGACGAATAATGAAGATTATGCATCTATGAGCTTGCATTTTATGATTATCAGCCCACTCACAGTAAAAACTGAGAGGAAATTTTGGTTGCAGTTGATAGAATTTGGCGGTTATTTATGGAAAGTTACCATATATACCTGTAAAATGACCATAAAATACCGAAATTTTCCATAAATTTCCGGAAATTTATGGAAATTTATGGAAATTTGTAAAAATGAATTTTGCGTATTCCATGGTAAGTTAACATATTGACCTGTAAAATTACCATAAATTACTGGAATTTTCCATAAATTTCCGGAAATTTATGGAAAATTTCGGCGATTTATGGTAACTTTCCATAAATAACCGCCAAATTCTATTAACTGCAACCAAAATTTCTTCTCAGTTTTTACTGTGAGTGGGCTGATAATCATAAAATGCAAGCTGATGAAATGCATAATCTTCATTATTCGTCTCTGACGTCACTTTTCAGTCCCTAGGGAGTAAAAAGTGGAGCTTTAGCCCCGCTTCATAGGCGTCGAAAAGGGCTGAAATCATGCATGTGTCTTAAAAAGTATTATAATTTGTGAACAATTTTTTTTCAAAGTGGCCTTAAAAAAAGACGGCACTATCTGCGATTTCCGTCATTGCGTGTTTGAACGTAAAAAATGATCTAGAATCTAGATCTGCAATGATTTTCGAAGTGACAAGACTTTCGAAAAAAATTAACCTCAGGGCACCCGTGGGCTATTTATGATTGGGGAAACCAAGGTAAATCCTGGCTTTTGTGGGTTTGACTAGTTTCACCCATTAGGGGTAGTGCATAAATGACGTAAAGATTTTTTTTTGTTGAAAATTTGAACTACATACTCCCTCCCTCTCCTTTGCAAGGGTCCATTGTGATAGTTCATCAGGTTTGAAAGATTTAACCCCCCCCCCCCCACACACCCAACCATCTCACGTAATTTTTAATTACTAAATTTTTTTGGCAATTTATGTAGGGATCGTCCAAAATTATCGTAAGACGATTTGGATGAAGAAGGAGTTTGGTAAAATCTTACTGTATAAATTAAAAAAGTAGTTCAAATTTTTACCAAGTAGATGATTTTTCAATAAAAAAGATTTTACAACAAATTCAGTAGCTGATATTTTATAAAAAAAGACGAATATTCAACCAGAGTTAAATTTTCAATTGACAAAGATATTTTAGTCAATTAGGTAAAAAAATTGCATCTAAAATGATAAATTTTTAAGCAAAAAACATTAATTTTCTACTAAAAAATACGAATTCTCAACAAAATACATACATTTTTAACCAAATACTTAAATTATCAACCAATAAAATTAATTTTCTACCAAAAAAGACGAATTTTCTTTGAGAAATAAAACTGAATTTTTTTTACCTACAAAATATCCATTTTAAACCGCAAATGGAATAGTTAAATTTTAATTGAAAAAATGAATTTTCAATTAAAAGAAAAAATATTTTCCTACAAAAAAGTTGAATTTTCTACCAAATTATTGAATTTTTAAACCAAGAAGACGAACTTTCTATAAGACATTTGAATTTTCAACAAAAAAGTTTAATTTCCAAATAAACATTTTAATTTTCAACCTAAAAGTTAAATTGCATTAACCTTGAATTGAAAGTTGAATTAAACTTTAACCAAACAAATAAATTGTTAAGAAAGTAGTTCAGCTTTCAACCAATGAGTTGAATTTTCAACCTAAGAAGATTAGTTTTCAACAAAAAATGTAATAGTTGATATTTCAACCCAAGATTATTTTAATTTCAAATAAGAAACAGTTGTATTTAACCTAAATATATGAATTTTCAACAAAATATCTAAATCTACAACACAATAGTTTAATTTTCATCCAAAATGATTAATTTTCTAAGAAAAAAACGTGAATTAATAATACAATAGATACATTTTCAATCAAATGCTTGCGTAAAAAAAAAGTTGCCTTGCTCAAGCATGGGTCAAAAATAGGTCAAAAATCTTTGAAGATTGTTCAAGAATGGGACATGTATGGATCACTACGTGGCTTAAGCATTGCTTGCGGCCACGTCCCATGCCACAGTTGAGCTTGAATAAAAACTACAATAGCTAGTTCTGCTATGACTACAATTTAATTAATTCTCTCTAGTTTTAAGCGCTTTTTAGAATCAAAACTCATAATCGCTTCTATTTCACATATTGATCTAAAATTCATAATTGGTTCCGATCATAAAAAAACTGTGAGCACCACTCCAAAGGTAAGTTTCAGAACTCTATTAAAATTTGTTTAAATCGATATTTCTTAGTCGTATAACAATTTTGCAGCCCAAAGTTCGATTGTTAGATAATACACATTTTTTAGAATTTAGCCAGAAAATTTCTAATTCTAAACAACAAATAGGAGAAAGAGTTTTGAGATGTACACAATTTTGAAAATTCCGTGAGCCTCAGGAATTCATAGAATGCAAGGAATGCTTAGAATTCCAGGAATTCACCTAATTCCAGGAATTCAGGGAATTCAGATTTATCAACAAATTCAACGAATACAGGGAAAGCAACGAATTCGAGGAATTCAAGGAATACAGAGAATTCAAGGAATTCAGGGAATTCAAAAAATTCAGAGAATTAAAGGAATTCATTTAATTAAGAGAATTGAGGAAATTCAGAGAATTCAGAAAATTCAAGGAATTTTGAGAATTCAAAGAATTCAGCGAATTCAAGGAATTTCAAGAATTCAAGGAATTCAGGAAAGTCAGAGAATTCAAGAAATTCTGAAAATTGGAGGAATTGAGAGAATTCAAGGAATTTAAAAAATTCAGGGCATTCAGAAAGTTCAAGGAATTTCGAGAATTCAAGGTATTCAGAGAGAACAAGGAATTCAGACAATTCAAAGAATTATGTGAATTCAGAGAACTCAGAGAATTCAAAAAATTATGTGGATTCAGTGAATTCTGAGAATTTATAAAATTCTGAGAATTCATTAAATTCTGAGAATTCATAAAATTCTGAGAATTCATAAAATTCTGAGAATTCAAAGAATTCTGAGAATTCTGAGAATTCAAAGAATTCATAAAATTCTGGGAATTCAGAAAATCCTGTGAAATTAAGTAATAATGGGAATTTCAGGAACTCAAGGTATTCAGAATTTGAGGAAATCTCAGGATTCTTTAAATTCCTTGAATTAACTGAATTACTCATATTCTCTGCATTCTTTAAATTAGCTGAATTCCGTGAATTTCCTGGATTCTCCAAATGCACTCAATACCCTGAATTCTTTGAATTCCCTGAATTTTCTGAATTCTCTTGAATCTCTGATGTTCCTGAATCCTCTGAATTCACTGAATTCTTTGAATTCCCATGAATTCTCTTAATTTCTTCAATTCGCTTAATATCATAAATTCTATGAATTACGTAAATTCTCGGAATTCCCTGAATTCTCTAAATTCTCTAAGTGATCTGATTTTCCTTAATTCCTTGAATTCGAAGCATCCCTTAAATTCTATGAAGTGGGGTCGGTTGCAAAATATTATTATGCAACTAGGAAATATCGCTTTTAACCAATTTTAATAGATTTCTTAAACTTACCTTTGGAGTCATGCGTACAGTTTTGATGTTCGGATCAAATTATTAATTTTAGTTCGAAAAAGCGTTTAAAACTAGGCCAATTCAGGTAAAATGACAAAAATAGAGAATTAGTAAGGTTGTAGTCATAGCGAAACTCGCTATTGTTATTTGTATGCAAGTTAATCTCTGTAATCCGTCGAATGTAGTGTTAGTAGACTAATCACTTAAGTTTAGTATAGAACGCGGCCATAAGCAGTGCTTGAGCAAGGCAACTTTTTTCACTCGAGTAGTTAAATTTTCAACCAAGAGGATTAATTGTATACGCAAAAAGTCGAAATTGTAGCTAAATACGTGAATTTTCAATAAAAAAAGATCAATTTTAAACCAAAAATTGAATAAATAAATCTTCAGTTTGAAAAATATATCTTTAACCAAGAAAAAAAACAAATTATCAAATAAATAACTAAATTTTCAAATAAATAAATGGATTTTGAACTGAAATTATGAATCTGCTTTGATACAGTACCCCAATGTAAGACAACATAGAAAAATCTTAAACAGGCACCCGCCCCCCACCCAGAAGGCTTTATGTAATTCATGCACGGCCCCTCAAATCAATGTTTCGCAAAAGGGCCACACCAGATGTAGGGGAAAATTGCTCAAAATAATAAAAAAAAACCTATTTTACATTGTTGCCTTTATCCTTGATATCATATTTCCTTGTGGAGGAGGAACGCTAATAAGGAGAGTAAATAAAATTGAGTTTAATGTAGATAAAACTATAATGAAGTATGCATGTAAGTATACCTTCCCTTTAGACATTTTCCAGGAGAAATTATCACGGACAAGCACTTTATGCACCGTTGGTTGATGATTGCGCCCTTTATGGGACATAAAAATTTATATACGTTTTCAGCAAAATATTAAATTTTATATGTGAACTGTTTTAAGAGCAGTAATTTAATAAATGTCATGGAGAAGACAAGAGCCGTCTTTGATATACAGCCTCATGGACCCTTTTCAAGAAAAAAACAAAAAAGAAATAGTGAAGGCGAATAGGGTCGATAGAGGTAGGTGAGATAACGGGATTAGTTTGATGAAGAGAATATTTGGAATGGAAAAGAATTAGTTATTATTTGTTTTATTACAACATAATGACTATATCTCTTATTTGATGTAGGAAAAAGATGGCTCTCATTAGTCAGTCAATTATTTATAAGGAAACTGAGATGCTTTTAAAAAATTCCAATTCGTAATTGTATCAACAGGTCTTTTGATTTGAATTTTTCCTATATTAAGTGGCTCTGGTTGAATCTTTTTTACGAATGAACGAAGATATATTTTCCTTGAATATCCGTTGTTTTCTTCAAAAAATTTACGTTATTATTTTTAATGATAATAATAATTATAAATAATAATTATTTTAAATAATAATGTAAGTAGATAATGATAATCGATAAATAACATTTTAATATAAACATTTACCTAGACAAATAATGTTAAAATCAACTTATATATCATCCAACTTAAAATAAGGTAAGTTTTTGCATATCAGTTAACCTTCATTCCAAATTAAATTTTTGTAACTTTATTTTCGTTCATATTTTTATAAATTACAAAAAATTGAAAGCAAGCATACATTGCAATTTAGTGTATATTCAAACTATAGTTGCGAAAGTACTATCAAAAATTCTAGATGGAAAAATTTAGCTAAAACAGCTAGATATGTAAGTAACGCAAATATATTTACATAGAAGGCGAAATTTAGATAAACATTTAGCTGAGACAGCTAAACCTTTTTTTAGTTCAATGGGGTTTTTACACGTGTCACACTAGGCCTAATGACGAAAAATCTGAAATCGACGACACACTAACAAAGAATATTAAAACTATTCCTTCAGGCAAATTTTTATGATTGAAGAATGGGACAATTAAAAGTAGAAAGTGCAAAGATAAGTTTGGCAAAATTTTGAACAAGAATCTTCTCAAATATTTTAAACATCATTATTCAAAGTATAACCTTTTAATTTTGTATCACAATTACCCCTACTGACCCGAAAATAAAAAAGTCATACTTGTGTTTGTTTTAACTTTTTGAAGCTTCAAACAAATTTTCTACTATTTTAATTTTTTTCAAATCTAACTACTGAATTCCGTCTACTTTGGAAATTGAAAACTTAAATAACTTCGAATTTTTTAATATTCCCGCCAGAGGGCTTATAATTAATTTCCTAATTCTCAACGCGCATCGTGTTTGATTATATTTTGACATATTATTACTGCAAGGCTGAGTTTGTGTTTTGCAATTAAGGAAATGTTTACTCTATTTTCTCCAAGCTCCTTGGCTTTGATGATAACATTCTCCTCGCGACACTTCCGCTACGAGCTCCATATTGATTACAGTTTAATTTCAGTCAAATTAATCTACATTTTGAAAAAGATAGACTTTCAAAAAAATTCCAAAGTAAGATGTTCATTGCAAGTAACCAAATAAGTTTTCTAAACAATGCTGTCTTTGAATTGTTTGACAAAGCAATAGAGCAGGCAGGATACTTAAAAGCTCTTAATTAAGATAATGATAGTTTAAATTTAAATCGATTTTTTATTAATCCAGACAAAGCTGAATTGCATCTACCTCAATTTGAAGATACAAAAACTTTATATTTTTGTTAACGTCAACCTAAGTAACGCATAAATATGAATTTTAGTATCTAATAAGCATATGATCAACACTTTAAAATTGAATTAATCTCGAAAAAATCACTTTTTGAAACTCAGACAGGATGTTTTTACCACTCTGTATTAAAATCGTTCTGCAAACGCAGGGTACACATTCTTCTTTCTAGTGCACCACTTTAGAGCGTAAATTATTCAACGGTCAAGCAAACAAGGTCGAGGGAGAAGCAGGTTTTTTCCGCTTTTCGTCTAAAGCATCGTGTAGGTTCCGAAACATTAAAGTGTCTAATTTTCGTAATCTGTAGGCGGAACATATTTCATTCGCCTTAACGAGACGGTTTTCTTTGTTGTATATAGGTGTAGAACTCCTCTTCCGGCCGGAACGAGTTCAGGAGCCCCACCCTTTTTCTACCAGCTAGGTTCTTCTAACCATCTACCACCCTATATTCTCCTCTCTTATCCAACTATACCACATACATACCCCGGTCGCTTAACCCTCTGTGCAATAAATTTGATAAATTAAATTATAGAATGTTGTAGCCGATATGTAATAGGCAGTGTGCCATAACGCTCGCCCAGATTATTAGCATAATGTGAGTTCGGGCGAGCATCTGCTATGAGAACACGATATAAAGCTTTATTTATTACTTTACATGTATTTCACTTTCTTTCTTAGTATGTTTCTACAATGTAATTTACATACTGAAGATCAGTTTCAAAAAGATCATTAAGTTTGGTACTCGTAGAGTTAAAACCAGTAATTTTCTTCTAAAGTTATTTTGCAAGATTTACTTAAAACCAAGGGATGTAACATTAAGGAGCGTCCATTGATTACGACAGGAGGATAAAAAAAGGAAAATCTTGGTATGGTAGGAATCTAGCCTTTATGAATCTTTTTATTTCCCTTCAAATCTGTGAAAACTCATTGAAATCGTATAATATCCCTCAAAATTCGCCGAAAAATTAAGTGAAACATACCTCAAAATTTTAAACTTAATCCGCTCGCGCCGGCGGCAGATTGGCCGAATTTGCGTGCAAATCAAATGGGACGGTAAAAAGCACGAGCGCATTAAGGTTAAAGCTATTTTTTTCCTTACCATCTTATAATACATTTTAATAAATTCCCGAGATAGTGACAAGCGAGTAAGGGTACCCCCGAAACGGCCACTATAGCGGGACTCTAGTGTACTATTAATATAAGGTTAAAAGAAGACAAAACACATATTCTCAACCATTGAGTCGTGAGTTTTCACTTTAAAGGGTGCTTTGAAGGCGCGCAGGTCGAAACCTAACAAAAACATTTTTTCTTATCAATGATAAAGATGTATTTATCTGGGGTTACGAGTTAATTTTCTTGGACTACACGAAGTCTGAATTATTGTCTTGTTTCTTCTTTTTGTTTAATTAAAAAAAATATCGAGATTTTTCGAAAAATAATGTATGTATAAAAGAGGAACATGAATTTAAATTTCAAATAAAAAGGCTGAACAATTTTTAAAAATCAGTAGCATTTAAAACAAATAATGTTAATAAATCAGTGGAAAGAGTATTTCAAGAAATTTTTCTGGAAACTTTACGATTGCTAGAGTTTCATAAGTTTAAAAAAAGTTTCTTTGCAGTTATAGCGATTCTTGGG
This sequence comes from Andricus quercusramuli, assembly GCA_932178445.1. Classification (NCBI taxonomy): domain Eukaryota; kingdom Metazoa; phylum Arthropoda; class Insecta; order Hymenoptera; family Cynipidae; genus Andricus; species Andricus quercusramuli. Next base: position 45,091 of record CAKNXH010001095.1, read on the forward strand.
ATTTTCCAGCCATTTTTCTCCTGCCCTGAATCCCTTACGGATTACACATTAAAGAGCACAACTTCTAATACGCCCCCAAGCTTCCCAGGGAATTCAATTTCCAAATATATTCGAAACTAGGTATTAAAAAGGAGAAGCTTTACTTATGACACTCGAGCTTAACAAATAAAAGTTTTTCAATTTTTTATTTGAAAATGTTTATCCTTACATACATTTTTTTACATTCTCATCATAATGAGAAGGTATTGATTTTATGTGAAAAATGACTTTCGTGGATTTCATCAAATGTCGACGTTTTGAGGCCCCCTGAGTCAGAAAAAATGGTTTTTACGTCGGTGTCTGTCTGTCTGTCGTTGTCGTCGTTGTCGTCGT
>CAKNXH010001095.1:50462-64969 GCA_932178445.1 Andricus quercusramuli
CTATTGATTGCCCTGCGTCTAGCTTGCCGTTTGGCCTAGAGTACCGTTGTTCGTAGTAGCACACCACACAGCACCAAGCTGACTTTAGTGCACAACACACCACACCACACCCCAATGTCTGCTACCACAACTCGCCAAGTATCGCTCCCAAATCTCACTCACTTCCGCGAGACACGTAAATGATTATCCTCCCTATTTGGATATATTGCAAACACTTCCAAACTCATTTGCCTGACTCACCAACCTCTCACCACCCTTAGATTAGTAACCTCAGCAATAGTAGATAAGCTAGGGCTCAGAACGCTTCTTTTAAACGTGGTTCAGAACTCCTCCGGTAAAAGAGGTTCAGAATGTCTGTAAACAAATTAAGCTACAGCTGAGAACCAGTGACGTGGAAAACCCAGATCGAAAATTTTCGGACGGATCTTTCGGCGGACCGAACCCGAAACTTTCGGTTCAGGTCTACCAGAGACCCGCCCGCAAAGATTCGGGTCGGGTATTCTACAATGCGACCCGAAATGTTTCGGTTCTGGTTTTAACCGACCAAGAAAAATTTTCCGGGCGGCTTATCCATGTCAGATCCGATCAGGAAATTTGCATGCAAATGAGTTTTCGGATTTGCGACCAATTTGAATAGTATTCATAATTTCCAATAAATATGTGATGGTATTCCGTATGCGCAGTAAACATCGGTGGCCGTTACTGTTGCGCAGTACAATTAAAGGACACTTAGGGCTACGCAGTAGAGTTGCGTCGCATTTACGGCTGTAAAGTAAACTTCTGCGAGGCTTATGTTTGCGCATTACAATTTTATAACATTTATGGCTGCGCACTACAGTCACGTCGCCAAAGGATACAATACTTCTCTTAAACGTGGCTCAATGCGCTCCCTGTAAAAGTGGCTCAGAACGTTTGTACCAAAAATAAGCTAGGACTCAAAGAGCTTCTTTTAAACGTGGCTCAGAACGCTTCCTGTAAAAGTGGCTTAGCACACTTCTGCAAAAAAAAGGCTCATAAATTTGGTGAGCCAGATTGACTCCCTATAATGCGACCATCTTTGAAATTCGCTCGGCTCTTTAACTCTTCAATAAAACAAATTCAATTTAACTCTATCATGCCCTCAACTGTTTAGTGTGAGTGAATCTACGAGTGAGCCTGTTTATGCAAAGGGTCTATTTTACTGCGTTTTACTGGGGAACAGGTAGAGCAGTTTGAAATTTTAAACAAGCGCTTCCAGCAAGAGCATTTTCAGACAAACTAAGTGCCTGCTTTCAGATTCGACTGCACACCACGAGCTCATAGATTCGTATACTGATTCACCCCAGAGATTCTCAGTAAAGAAACTTATTTGAAGTAAGTTTATACTCTTCGAAAATCTCGCATCGCATCGCACCAACTTTAACGCACGAACAGAGAACACCAGCTTCGTGGTACTTGGCCCTAAATGTAATGCAGAGGGGTGGCCCAACTTCTCTCCTCGGTCGTACATCGTCGAACATCGATAAACTTCCAACAAGTTTCGACTGAAACTGTTCTTTAGGATGATGAATAATAAGATCTTAAGGGCTGGGAACTTACAATTTTTTGGTTCAATTCAATTTTGGACACGTACAGTGTGCCACATGTTTGCTTAACGAGACTTGATTGTTATACATATCACAAATTGAAAAATTTAAAGTAGCAAACAGCGTGAAAATTGAAGCGATTTTAAAGAAAACGTCGCATAAGCAATAAGTCCTGGTATTTTTCTTTCTCAAAAAACGGTTTGCATAATTACTGCAAAAAAAGTTGAACAAGGAGGAATTCAAATCTCTTCTGTGTGCAAAGCAGTCTGCATAATTGCGAGACACTTTAAATGCAAATTTCAAAATACAAGCTTTAAAATTAGCACTTAAAATCGAAAACACCGTCCATAGTTGCGTTGATATTTTCTGAAAAAAATGGTTAGATTTACCACACTTCAAAATTGATCTTATCCTTGAGTATTTATTTAAATAAATTATAAGAATCATTCTGAAGTTTCTTTAGAATTTAGATTTCTTTTTCTTTTATAATAATTTGAAATTGAATTTCAACTAGAAAGGATTGACTTCTTAGAATTCTATTACAATGTATTAAAATAAAATATTATTATAATTGTTTTGCTTGTGAAACAAGTTTCAAAGTTACATCCAGTTCTCAACTAAATACAGGCCATCGAGCATGCCCACATGACGTATGAATCTCATTGGGAATTAATCCCAGAAGTGAATTAGAATGTCCGAGATATACCATATGTGGGTCGAGGGACTAACCCTTGCACTCAGAGAGAGAGAGACAGAGAGAGAGAGAGAGAGAGAGAGAGAGAGAAGACTTGGTTCATGACCCGTGCCAGCAATGTAAATAGGCAAACTGACGAATGCTTACCATTATTATTCTATTGTAAATTTCTTTACAAAATGTAGTCAATAAACTTCTTTTTTTTTCAAACAACAATAAATAATATTCCACGACAGCTAAACCTTTCAGCAAATTCTAATCGCCGAAATCTCGCTTCATCTTTCAAAAGCAACTGCACTCTCCTCCATTATTCATCCTCACATCTACAAGAAGAGTTGCAAAGTCTAAAAGCTTGAAAATTCACTATCGATTTTCATAATTTATTTACCGTCCCCGCAGAAAGGCGCATATTTCCTGAAGGTGATACTCTCGGCGATAAATTACTTGGTAAATTAATTTCGCATGTGTAACGACGCTGTCATGGTAATTTTTCAGAGGAGTATAGAGGATAGTATCACGATCCGCTATTTTATCGCAGCAGAATAGAAGTAAGTTTATCCGCATTACGGTGGTGGGCTTTTTGGTTGAACTTGAAGATTACGCTATTGAAAAATTAGCCTTGTCTCTTTAGTCCTCTTTCGTTCCTTTGGAAAAATGAAGAATGGGTTGAAGTTTAATTATTCGCCTAAGTCGAGCTTTAGTGAAAATGCTTTTCGCTTAACGCTCACGTAAAATTGCTTTTTATCCTTTTATGATAACAAAGACTTTGCATATTATAATTTCTTTAGCATCTTCCCCAACATGTTTTTCTCCTTTCAGAACTCTTCTATGACCTTCAAAGTTCTTTTGTATTTTCGTCATTTCGCGAGTATTCTTACTCCCTACACGGTGAGCCTTAACCAACTTTAACCGAAACATCCTTGAAGTTAGATGATATTTATTGGATACAGATTTATGTTGCCATAAAAGTAGTTTTCAACAACAACAAAATTCCAATACAAAATTTTTGTTTCAAAATTTTTTCCAAACTATTAAGCTTTTAATTTTTTTATTAATTTTTTACATTCCTCCCTGATTTAAATGTAAAAAGAGTTTTTACGTCGGGGTCTGTCGTTATCGGTATACCGGCTAACTTTTGAAAGACTAATTGGATTCGACTGTGCTTTGGCACAATGAATTTTTTGACAAACGACACAAGCTATGAAAAAAATGAATAGACAAAAGTTGATCATCTAAAAAGGAGCTACAAATTTGTCATCAATAATTTTTTAATAGGACGCGTAGTTTTTATTTCACTGACAAAAATGTCTGGTTAAACCAACCAGAATTCCGGTTAAATATGGCCTTACTATTTTTTCTGGTTAAAGTAATCAGAATTCTGATTATTTTAATCAGAATTTCTGGTTAATTTAAAGGGAATTCTGGTTAATTCAACCGTAATTCTGGTTAATCTAACCAGAAAAAATAGTAAGGGCATATTTAACCGGAATTCTGGTTGGGTTAACTAGACATTTTTTTGAGTGTTGAATCGTAAACAAATTTCATTTTTTGAAAAACTACACAAGGTACGAAAACAAAATTAATAGACAAAAAATGTTCACTCAAAAAGAATATACAAATTTTGTTATTAATAATGTTTAGTGTTATTAATAATGTTTAGTTCTCTTAATCGTGAAAAATAAGATTAAAAATTAAAAATTAAATTTTTGTAGAAACTTTTGTTATGAAAATATAGTGAAAATAAAAAAATTACCTTTTTGAAAAACAACACAAGCTACAATAACATTCTAGTTAACAAAATTTTTCGCCTAAATTTTATCTAAAAATTTTCTTTCGAAAACTTTACGCTAGGATGCGTTATTTCAGTTTGAAACGTTAAAAATAACATTGAATGTGAACAAATTAAATTTATGGAAAAACGGCGAGGAACAAATACTGAAGTAGTCGTAATAAATAAAATTTGTACTTTATTTTGCAATGTCTGAATAAGCAATCCCAGGCCGAGGTAAAGAAAAAAACATAATATTTATAGATACTTTTTGTACATATTATTTTTGTCTTTTTTTTCTGTTGCGAAAGAATCAAACTTCACCCACTTGAAAATGACCCGCAACAAAAACTACTCGTCTGTTTTTATTTCTGTGACAGTATCAATGTCGTTTATGAAATAAAAAATTAAATTTTCCTCATCCAATAAAAGCTTGTTACGTTTCACAGAAAAAGATATAATATACTTTCTTTGTTCCCGACTCGCAACGACTCCTTTGAAAAATTGATCGAATAAGTAAAGAAGCGAATGAAAAAGAGCGGAGTCGTCTCGGGCAACGGTCAATGGTAAACATCAAGCTTTTGACAGAAAGTCTCTTCATCTAGGGCGGGTTTTTGGAGAAAAGGAAAAGGCTACTTAAATATACGACAGTGGGTTGGCCAAGAGGTGAGTTTGCGGCAAGGCGATATAAAGAACAAAGTAAGGTACAGTTAACTTGCTGCTTGCTCGGGTGCCGTAAGACAGCTGTTTCCGGGCTCAATTTTCAAGCCACTGATTTATGGATGAACACGTCATCCCTCAACCTTCTCAACTCGTCTTAAATGTAAGGGTAGTTCCTTCAACTTTTACGCGCCATGAGTCTCCTCAAAAGCCTTCACGTTGACTTCCGTCTCCTTCAACTTTTCCAATACAGCTACATGAAATTAGTTTTTGAAAAGAGTTAGGGAAATAGATTCAATTCCAAAGACATTTTTCACATTCTAATAAGATGTTATTCTCAAGATAAAAAATATGTTTATTGTCGCTACAGCGTGTCTACTAATTCGTTTTTTCTCCGAATCTGAATATTGCAACTCCTCTTACTAGAAGCATGAATAAAACGCATTTAACATAAAGTTTTCCTATGTGTAATTTTATGTATTATGGTATTTTATCATATTCGAGCAAAATAATATTTTTATACTTTAGATTGTTGAGTCAAAATAAATACAATTAGATTACAATTGGTTCACACTTTTCGTCACACGATGGTGACTCTCTTCAGTTAATTATTCAGGAAATAATTCTGAGATATAATTTTTAATGTCTTTGTTATTAGCCACTATGTGATAATTAATTATTGAAGAGTAATGTACACAACATTTTTATTATTCTAGTGTAACAGTTTAATTATAATTACAAGTGGTTATAACGCAGTTCATGTGAAATTCATTTAGTATTGAAATAAATAATATTCATATAGATTTTTTTTTCAATAAGTCTTAAATTAATTATTCTCAAAATTAATCCCTAATCAACCACTAATACCAAAAAAATTAAGAACTAGAGGAAATGGCTCGAATTTGATATAGGGCTTGAATTTGAGCCACCTGGATTTCTGGAAAACTAAAAGATGTACAGTACAGTGGGAACTGAACGAACTTAGGTGTAGTGGAAAATAGTGACAATTTCACTGTTTCATTCGCTTCACAAAAAGTGTGAGATAGAAAAATAAAAAATCGGATATCTAGAGTTCATTCCAGGGAAGTCTGAAATGTCTATTCATTATTCCGGGAATGTAGTTTTTCCAATAAATGTTGTATGTAGTAGTGAAGTAGGGTTAGTAGAATAGTTTTGCACGGTAGATATGGAGAAGCTTCTGTTTAGGGGTTATGCTTTGTAAGCATGAACATTTTGTACCGGGTGGCTCTAATTTGATATACCATGGGTGGTACGAATTTCATATACCAGAAAATCACAGTTAGACATTATTCAGCTCCCTGAATCTTAAAAAAATGGGTTCATGTATTCATGCACGTATGTGTGTGTATGCCTGTGCTTGTTTAGTGTGGATTCATGTGATCCTAACAGGGTATAGTGTGTGTGTGTATACTAACGCTTATTGTCCAATTTGTCTTCTTTGCAGATTTCAGAATGTCAAATACCAGATTCGATTAGACTTTGTATCATCCTAAATAATATTAATAAATATTTTCATATCGGAAACTTGCTTATTTTTCATGTATTTCGATGTTTTTATAGGTATTTCAAATTAGAGCCACCATTTACCGATTTTCGAAAAACTCGTTTTTTGGAAAATCTTTATTTAAAAAAGACTTGTTGATGATATGAAAAAATTAAATAAGCCATCCGAAAGGTTATTAAATAACCTTTCGAATGACCTATTGTTTGTCGAATTTCAATTTATAGAGTCCCGGCAATCCATGGAAAAGGAGTTGGTATATCAAATTCGAGCCCTTTCCTCTACATATTAATTTTTAGTTCGAATTTTATTGTTCATAATGTTTTGAAATCTTCAAAAGTTTTAAATTATTTTTATAATCATTTGAAAGGGTCTGAAATCTTTTTAAATTATTCTTTCAATATAAAAAAATCATATGAAATTTTACCATGAATTTTGAAAAAACGTTTTCGTGACCGTGAAACCTTTCAAAATTCTTAAAACGCTTCTGAATTTTGTTCTAAAATCTTTAAAAATTTACATTTTGTTTTTAATGTTTTGAAATATTTTCAAATTTTTAATTTTTTTAAAAAAGAGACGAATTTTAAACAAAATAGTTTAATCTTCAACCAAAAAAGAATATTTATAGTTAGCTGAATTTTTAACCAAAAAGGGTGGAATTTTTACCGAAAGAGACAAATTTTGTACAAAGTAATTATAAAAAAATCATATAACATTTTCCCATAAATCTTATGAAAACCTTTTTATTACATTGAAACCTTTCAAAATTCTTAAAACGCTTCTAAAGTTTGTTCCAAAATCTTCAAAAATGTACATTTTTTTTAATTGTTTGAAATATTTTCAAATTTTTAATTATTTAAAAAAGACGAATTTTAAGCCAAATAGTTCAATCTACAACCAAAAAAGAATATTTTTAGCTAGTAGCATTTTTAACCAAAAATGGTGAAATTTTTACCGAAAGAGACGAATTTTGTACAAAGTAGTCAACATTTTTAATAAGAAAATATAAATCTTCAAGAAAGAAGTTGATTTTAATTAAAAACCGAATTTTTAACGCAATAGTTATATTTTGAACAGGAGAAATGAATTTTCAACTGAAATGATGAATCTTCATCCAAATATGAGTTTTTAACAAAGCAGTTCAACTTTCATCCAAGTAATTGAACTTTCAACCAAAAAACATGAATTCTCAACGAAAAATGTATGATAGTTGAAATATCGATATATTTTCATTTTGAAAGTACGAATTTTGAACAAAACCTGAATTTTCAACTGAAAAAAACATCCACTTTCAAACAAAAACGGAATAGTTCAATTTTCAGTTTAAAAAATGAATCTTCAAACAAAAGAACGAATTTTAAATGAGCTAGTTTGATATTGTAACAAATCTCACTTGAATTTAACCAGAAAATACGATTTTTAGACCAAAAAAATTGAATCCTGAAACAAACAAATTAATTTTCAACCAAACAATTGCATTTTAACAGAAAATGTGAAATTCTTACCAAGAGAAGAATTTTCAAATATCTTCTAAACTGACACAAATTATTCGTAACACTTTGAAAAGATTTAAAAATGAAAAAATTCCCTTTCAATCTTCCATATTATTTTGACATTTTTAGAATCTTTAAAAATTTTATTTAAAAATGAATTTTTCAAAAATGAAAATCATCTATAATTTTACTGGGAATTTTAAGATTTTTTTTTCTTTTCTTAAAACCTTTCAAAAGTCTTGAAAAGCTTCAAATTTTTTTTCAAAATCTTCCAAACCTTACATTTTCTTTTAAATATATAATATTTTTCACTTTTTAATTATTTTTTCATTTTTTCAAAGCTTGTCAATCTTAAATATAATTTAAAAAGATTTCGTATAAATTTCCGAATCTTCTAAATATTCTTTAAAAATATGGTATTTTTCCTGAAATTTAATAAAAAATTTGAATAATTAGAAAAATTAGAAAAATTCCATAAAAATCTGCCGGATTTTAACTTTACAATTTTTGAAATATTTAAAAATGTTTTGAAATATTCTCCTCAAATTAATATTTCAAAGTAAAAAATTCGTTTAAAATTTTCCCACAAATCTTAAGAAAATTGTTAATACTTTTGAAGCATCTTAAATTTAACATTTTCCAAAATTGTAAGTGTGATTCCCGGCTCGAGTTTGTATTCCCGGTTAATTCCCACTTTCCCGGTTTTATTTTATTTCCCGTCTATTTTCGGGTTTCCCGGTTAGTAGACATCCTGCTTTATTACTGACTTTAGTATTTGAAAATAGTCAAACCATTTTACGTATTCTGTATTTTACGGTGCGTGTTCATAAACAAAGTTTCACGTCATAATAAAGAGTAAGGTAGGATATAACTGATGTGAAAAAGTGTACCATTTTGGGTCACGCGGAGCAATTTTTAATATCAATAAACTTTATCGATGCCATTAGAGTTATTTATGGATAGGGAGTTATTACATGAGTCGAATAATATTCATTCATCACTGAATCTAAGAGGAAGTAAAACGAGATTGATTACCAGATGCGAGGCGGAACTACGGCAATCTCGAGGCTATTTCCTTTTCGTTTGTTTACCCAAGGTACTGAGAGCAACGAGCATACAAGCAAACGAAGGAAAAAAGCAAAGGAAAGCTCGCATTACACTATCCAAAGGAGGGCGATTGCCATCCTACTCTCACAAACAACCCAATGTTAGCATCATTATCACTCTCGGTATAAAGAAGCTTCCAAAGGGAACATAGATAATGGAAATAGGGGAAGGGGGTTCTGCTATGAATTAATCCCGAAGGAGGGAAATGTTTACAGCAAATATTGAACGTAAATGAGAATATTTATTTACTTGTTTATTTATGGTTTCAACAGTAAAATCAAGCCAAAGAGTTCGGCAAGCGCCCGTAAGGAAGTGTTTCGCAGGCTACAGGTTTCGAGAGACATTCCAAACCACGAAAAATCAAATTCCTTCATTTTCATATTCTTGAACTACTGATATAATATAAAAAAGAAAAGTATGACATAGTAAACTTCATTTTTTCATTACTACATGCTAAGAGCTTCAATTTGAGCCTTCCTCGAGGAAAATCGGACTAAAAGAAAAGCTTCCAGCATAGGCGTCTAACAGGCTACATTTCAAAATTTCTTGATTTTCCTTAGTTTTTAACCACTGATATAAAGAAAGTAAGAATATCAGAGCAAATGTTATTCTTTATCCTGATTCTACATGCCAAGAGCTTTAACTCAAGCCATTCCCGAGAGAAATCGAACTAAAAGAAAATCTTCCAGCATACGGTTACGAAAACCCAAATATCCTCATTTTTCTTATTTTATAACCACTAATATGACAAGTTCGTGAAGAGAGCGCCCTCACTTAAGATTTTCGTAGGAACAGGTACAGGTTTAAGATTTTTCTGCTTATTTGGAAAATTTAGAATCCCATATGTTGGCTTTGAGATAAATTCGTCAACAGTTTTTAAAATTTTGATCCTAGGAATTTAGAAAGCAATTAATTTCAAGCAATTCTGAGTCAGAAGACCTAAATTTTGATGTTTTTGCATTGCAACGTCTCAAATAGTATTTCCACTGGGGTTCGCATTATTTCTTCTTGAATGAGATACGTAAAACATATCTTCATGCACGAGATGAAGCAAGTATATCTAATAGTTTCTACGGTAGGACTGGTAACAGGGTAGTTTCGAGTCAAAAGGTCTAAATTTTCATGTTTTTGCATAACAAAATCTCGATGAGTATTTTCAACAGATATCGCATTATTTTTCCTTGCATTAGACAAATGAGAAGCGCTTTCCCGTGCAAAAAATGAGGTCGGTAGACCTAGCACTTTTTACTCTGGGCATGGTAACAAGGTCATTCTAAGTCAAAAGGCCTACATTTGTATGTACTTGCGTAAAAACGCAATGATGTGCATTTTCCTTAGGTTTCTCAGTATTTTCCTGGCATTAGACACGTGAAACACATCTCAATGAAAAAAATCAAGTTTTTGCCGTAGGCGTGATCACATGCGGGCAGCCATTTTACCGACTGCATAAGGATTTCCTAAGAAATCCTAAAAAAAGGATATCAAATTGCAAATTTTATTCCTTATCGTATGTAATTCTACATGCCAAAAGCTTCAATTTGAACTACCCCCGAGTAAAATCGGACTAAAAAAAGCTTCCAGTATAGGGGTGTAAGAAGCCAAATTGCCGAATTTCTTCATTTAGTTTTTATTTTTTAACCACTGATGAATGAAACATGATAGATATGCGGATGAAAATATTTTTCCTCGAGTAAAAGATGGCAGGAATGCCAAATTTCAATCCTGTAGCACAAATATTGTCGGAGCTTGGAGGGGTAAGGACATTCTACATTAACTTTCAAAGAGAGACAAACCTCCCTGAGTTAAAAATATATTAGGATTTCAAAAAATAACAAGCATCAGATACTAAATTGATATTCTGCTATCAATATAATTTTGTAATAAATAAATTCGTTTTTCAATATAGCATTCCTGTAGATAATATGTTTTGCATTAAATATTCAATACAGATTTTAATCAAAGATTTATTGCACAGGGCTTGTGCAATCACGTACTATTATTTTTTAAGAGATTTTCACTACAAGGGTTTAATTCACCGTTGTTTAATTTAAAACCAATACATTTCAGAACACCCTTTCAAGCACCAGAGTACGGTAACCTTAACAGAGAACTCGGAGTTTTCCACACGTTTCAACTGAAACCGTATTTCTCCACAACTTTCATCGTGGTCTTATAATTAGATTATTTTTAATCCCTTTTATTCTTAACGTTCCTTTACTCGCATCTTCCTGCCATTTTCGCTTCCGTTTCCCGCCAATTTCTTTTAAATTGTCCTTTTTCCACACATTTGCAATAAAAAAATGTACAGAATAGAATTGAGATAATTTTTGTTATTTCAATTAGTACTTTTGGTTTCCTGTGATAAACCAGTTACTCTTTTCGTCTTCATGAAAAGACCTCAAACCCTCACCGAAGTAAATCAGTAAAAAAAGAATCAACGATTTCTATGGGATTTACTTCTACTGGTTGATTTAGAAGAATACTTCTCTAGTGAATCAATTAGAAAAAACAAACTAATTCTACTTTCACATTTATTCTACTATTGAATCTGTAATCTATTAAAATTGAGTTAATAGTTCTTCTAACGCTTGAATTAAGATTGCATCACAAGCAGTACTAAAATACAAACTTTTTCTACAATTTTCTAAAAGTCTAGATAAGGGCAAAAGTACTATTTAAGTCCCATTTTTCAAAATTTTCTGCTAAAATAGGACTGGGGTACCAAAAAGTTCAAAATTCATCCTGTTTCATGAAGATTTTTCTGGGACATAGAAATCATATGTGAAATGGTAAGAATTTAGACAAATATCAAGTTCTCTTTTCCAAACAAGATTTTGTCTAGAGAAGGATACTTTATTATACTTTATTCATATTTCAGCACTTTCAGCAATTTTATTACTTTTGTGCCCAAAAGGATATTAATGAGAAGGAAGCATTTGAACTATGTTGGCACTTTAATCCTGTGAGCGCTTGTGATGATTACGAAATAATTCAATTGTAACTTTTCTAGTTCTTTATTCTAAATAAATGTTTTCCATTGCAGAATTTTTTGTAAATATTTGTGGGGCATGAATTTAAACTTATAAATTGTTCTAAAAAAGAGAAATAAAAGAAACTTTTTTAGTTCTCATGTTCTAACAAAGTCCTGTTAAAACAGGAACGATTTTGCCATTTTTTGATCATTTATTCCTATTTCAAAAGTAAACCAAACTCTCGGTTTTAGTCCAGTGTCGGGGGATTGTCTTAAGTCCCAAATCGGACGAATCAAAACGTAAGCAAACGTTGGCGAGAGGAGTTGCAAAAAACATCGCAACCATTCTCTCGCCTGAGACAACATTTCTAGGAATGCGCCAACCGGGGGGACTGAAACCGAAGGTTTGATGTACTACTTTTGAGACATAAGTCCTATGATCAGCGTTGTCATTAAGTTGTGAAGGTCACTTAAAGTTCTATTGAATTTTTTTAAACATTATTTAAATTTTGAGATGATTTGTATACCAGTGAGTAGAAATGTATAAATTACTCAGAAATGATGTAATTTTTTTAATTTCCATACAAAGCCTTAATTGAAAAAAAGTATTCTTCTTTTAATATTTCCGTTTCAACTGAAAACGATTTATGCCTTTTATAATCCGTGCGGCACAGGGGTATTATCCTCAGTTTGAAATTGTTCGATTTTCCTCGGAACATATTGATTGTCAAAAAAGGGTAAAAAGACTTCCAGCGAAGGATTCAAGCAAACATTTCATTCTCATTTAAAATGTAATTTCCGGAATAAAACTGCATTCTCCTCAAATTTTATTTTTCCATGCGTCGCACCGATTTTTCTTCTCTAAAGGACAGGAACAATTTAGAGAAATTTCAGTGAAACCTTTTCCTCCAAGAACACCGTCCATTTGTTCATATTCTCACTTCTAGTGGCAGAGGTCGTTAACGTCTTAGATAAAGTGAGTAGAGACAAAAGTAGTAATGAAGGAAAAAAGAAGAGTGAAAATTAAAATGCTGCATGTGAATTACAGTAGGTTCAGAACGACTCCCAGGTGTGATTCCGAGGGTTAATCAAGTTTTTTAATGCATCTTTATTTCCACGACCGTAGAGTTGACGATGTATAATTATATTATGAGGTCGCCGTCGTTATGGGAATCGTGCTCTTAATGTCAAGGCTCAGGTCTCTTCATATTATATGAATTCCTATTCATATAAATGGAAGGAGAATGCATTTAAATCTCTTCATCTCCATTGTTGGATGTTTAGCGAGACTTCGAAAATGACATTTATCAACTAAATTTTCAAGTATGATTCCCTCAAATTCCCAATTACCCCAAATACTTTAACTCTCAATAAGCCTCCAGATAATTCCTGACGTACTCAATCCTAGGAAGTTCCGATATTCCATAACGCCTGCAGCCGGATTTTTATTAGAAGCGCTCACATTCGTCTGAACGTTTGGTCAGAGAAGTGGAAAACTGCAGAAAACCAAAACTTCTGCGTACATCTGGTTACCGACAGACGAGTTTAAATTTAGACATTCGATAGCATCGAGTGCTCACATCCATCCACGGCATCAAACCTCTCGCTCAACAGTATTTAAACGCAGTGAACATAAAACTGAGCGAAAATCCCGAAAGGGCACCCATCCGTGCTTAACTTTAGAGATCTCGGCGAGTCGAGAATCGCCACCCAGCTACTGCAGTCTATATGCAATTTAAGATTTACATTCCTTTAATGATATTTATAAGGTGAAGAAACGGATCAGATGTTGAATACTTCGAAAAATTAACGCCTGGGCATGTATTGGTTACGTAAATGAAGGCAAAAGTCAACGACAACTTTCAGACAAGTGTATCATTTTATTACTGCTGCAAAAGTTGCTCGTGTAATCAAAAATGGCGCCGGATCTGGATCTCCGGTTTCTTATCAAATTTTAAATTATTTATCTACTTAACTTCTTTGAACTCTATCCAAATGGATTATTACTACTCCTTTTTTACTTTTAATTCATATTAGTCTCAGATTTATCAAATATAGAACAGATTTACTATAAATTATAAAGAATCTTTTGTGGCAATTTTTATTTTCACTGTCAATAATATTTTAGGTTAGATAGATAGTCGATATATCGACAGGTCGCAGGGGGCACAAGGCCCAACATAAGAGAGGGGATGATGAGGGAGGAACGCACAGAAAGTCGGTACTCGAAAGATGGCCGTACCGAGAAGTTTTTGCAAAATTCTAGTTCTAGATCAAAGCCTAACTATTTTATTCATTTAAATAGACAGCAATTTGATGACGTATTCTAATTTTTATTCGAGCACAGAATGTAACACAATTTTTAAGATGTGAATTTCTTTAATGGCATTTTGTTGGCTTTTTCAATCTTTGTAATGTATTTACTGTTTTAGTCTGATGAGGGAATTAGTATAATTCCGAAAAGTTAAAATGCTTATTTGAGGAGTAACTTTTGCAGCAGTAATAAAATGATACACTTGTCTGGGAGTTGTCGTTGACTTTTGTCTTTATTTACACTGTTAGAAATTTTCGGAAAATTCCGACACATTTAAGAAACTAAAGTAACTGAAATTGATGAAATTATGTTACTGAACACGCAATTCAGTAACTTTTACATTAAATTTACTAAATTTTAATTCATCTTCAGAATCGGTATCTGAAAATTATAAATAGTTTCGTAAAATTCCT
>CAKNXH010001095.1:74969-93629 GCA_932178445.1 Andricus quercusramuli
GCGTATAATGACCGACTTAAGTTCCTTGGCGCACAATGTACTATTAAGCTTACATTTAACTATATTGGAATGATTTTTTGTGTGTATATTATTGTATAATCATAACGTGGTACCCTCAAGCGTAAAAATCTCAATTTAACTACAAAATTATTTTCAGTCCACTTTTTCTCTTGCATGACTTCAAACAATGTAAAGAACAGGGTGGCCACTATTTTTTTAATTTTCATCTTCTGGCTTTCTTCCGGTTGTCCAGATAAATATTTGTTATTTTCCCCGGTTTAGAGAAAAAATTAACTCTCTTTGCGAAACTCAAAGTTTTTTTACTTATATGGTCAACTGCGGATGGCGGTGAGCATCAACAAACCTTTTTGTAAGAAATCTATTGACTTTGAATCATATAATAAGTAGGATAAGGAAATTTTAGTGTCTCATAAAAAGGAAAATATAGAGACGCGTTTTATTACACACTAAGCGCAGCGTGCGCGCAAATCGCTCGTTCACGTCTCTGGATTTTTATTTCCTAACACGAAAAATATGCAAATTTAAAAATTCATTATCAAAGAAATTTTCAATATTATGTTTTAAATATTTTGGAAACAATAATTAATAATTTCAAATTGAAAGCGACTAAAATTTCAGATTAAAGTTTTGAAAATATGATAATCTCAAAAAGTTAAAAATTGAATATTTTAAGATTCAAATTTTGGAAATTCGGTCATTTAAAATTCAGAGAAATTGAAATGGCATTATTCAACATTGAAAGCGTTCAAAATTAAATAATTAAAAATTGAAAACTTTTGAGTTTGAACAATTTTAAATTCAAACCGATTAAGATTTGACAATTTAATATTACAAACTAAATGTATCTTTTAAAGTCAAAGCTTCTAAAACTCTAGAATTTTAAGTTGCTATTACATAACAAAATTATAATTTAACATTAAAGCTAATTTGGTCAAATTTTTCTGAGATCAAAAAATGAATTGAATTATTCCAAAAAAAAATTTCAAAATAAACAGTAATTTTAAATGGGAAACCTTGAAAATGAACAAATTTCTACTAAGGAACTTTAAAACTTAAACGAATGCGAACTTCATCTTAAACTGAAAAAAAATGTTAGTCACAAAAAATTGTGATAATAAAACTTTTTTGTACTGTAACCCCTTGAAATTTCAATTATTTGAAGTAAATTTGAATCGCTTGAAGATCAATAATTTTTGAATTGCTAATTAAACTTTCTAAGATTCAACCAATTCAATTTTAAATGCAACAATAAAACCTATGAAAGTGAACAACTAAAAATGTAGCGTTCAACATGTAAATTCAGAACTCTAAAATAATTGTAAACATCTAAAATTACCAAAATTACATATTTAATTACAGACGTATGAATTTCAGATCGTTTAATTTTTATGTTTTGTGATTATAAACATAATTTTTCATTTTTTTAATTACATGTTCCTTTAGAATTATTATTCATTCCAGAAATTCTCCAATCAAATATTTTCAATTTCGAATGATTTATTTGTTGGAATCTTCAAATGAAAATCGGAAAATTCCAATATATTACAATGAAAATTAAAATAAAGAACACAAAATAAGATTGCTGTAATATGATGCCATTTTTTGAAATTGCACCATTTAAGCTGTTCAATTCGAAATTGCTTTATGTTCACATCTAAAATTATTAAATTCAAAAATGACTATCAAGGCGTTTGATATGAAAGTTTTGAATATTTAATAGCGGAATGGTCTTGACATTTTTAATAATTATTTGAATTTGAGATTACAATATTGTGAAAGTCAATATTCGGTACCTCCACCCGTGCAGAAATTTCGGCGTGGCGCGGGTCGGGCCCAGATGTGGCAGAATGTGGGCCCAGTCGGGCAATCCTTCCAGCGCCAGATTCGAAATGAAACGCCTAGCCTGATCAGGGCCAGACTGGGCATCCATAAGGACGGTCGGATCTGGCCCAGAGCAGCGCCCTTTTATTTTTTTATGTTTAGCCATACTATTATTTAAATTTTCTTGCAGTAATAAATAAACAAAAAATTGAGAACTTTATACTTTATTAAAAAATATTAGAAAATCAAAACAGAACATTTTTCATATTTTTCAGTCCAACTTAACATAAATTAAACAGGTGTTCAGCATTTTGCAGTCCTGTTCATGCAACAAAGACTAGCAAAGTGAGGTTATGACACTGAAAATTCTAAAGCAACTATCCGTACCTTTGCAATACACTAATGTTGTAGATAGAAATTGTCTCAATTATCACAATAATAGTATACTGAAGAATGTTGGATCGGTTAAATATCCAAGCGTTATTTGTGCAACAAGCAAAACAAAAATTTGTTCAAATTAAGTGAACTTTCTCGATTGCACTGTCGGAAATTTGAAAGAGAGAAAGTACCAATTAAGACGTACTTACACGAACGTTTCACTGTCGTTGAAAGGTTTATTTTGCTCATAGGTTCATTGTAAACTTATTTTCGTGTAGCAGGTTGTACTAGAATTATTAGCATAATTAATTAACATAAACTTAAGCGAATGAATCACATGGCTACACGTGGCTTTGCTGTCTACCCTTGTACAAATTTGCCTTCTTTTCCAAACAATCGAAAGAAAGAGTTTGTGAAATCACAAACATAACCTCTGCTAACGTTCCTACTTTTAAATTAATGTTTATATAGTTTTCTCAATTTATTATTCTCAATTTATTTTGAGGTTAGGTTTGCTCGACCGATTTTAATAGATCTACTTACCTTCATCCTCATTGCGCACTAGGGAATGACAGCAATGGACCTATATTTCCGTACCCGCAAGGTACTTTTTGTTTTTGGCATTTTAATTATTTTTGAAGTCACATTACACTCAAAACCGAACCGTATTGTGGAAAATATAAAATAAAACATCAGATATATCAGGCGGTCGGCACAGCAGATGGCGCTGCAATTTACAGCTGGTATTTTTTCGATACGTGGTTCCGACCCGAACCACAAGAGTAGCCATGCGACAGCCACAATGTGGCAAACCCGATCAGGGCCACATCGGAAATCGGGACCAAATTGGGCAATTTCTGCACGGGCAAGAATTAATCTAAACATTAATTCAAGAAAAAACTTTAGTTTCGAGGCCTCAAAGTTTAAACTGTTTTACAATTGTGCATTCAAACTATAATTTTGAATTAAAATCATAGAAATTTTAAAGATGATGAATATATTACTGATAAGTATCATATCACGTAGTATCAAGCGACATTTAAGACGACTGCATAGATTTTTTACTGAAAAATGTGATTTCTGTCAAAAAGAATCGCTGTCATTTTCACCGTTCGAAATTGCAAGAAATTTAAATATTAGGAGAAATATTGTGAACATTTAAAGTTTAATTATTCTAAACAGTTTGAAAATTATTCGCTTTCTAATTGCAAAATTTAAAAAATGGCAAAACGCGCGAATCATGCAATACGGGAAACTCCCGGTGTAATATTTCTCTCTCGGCTTTATCCCGGTTTTCTCCAGGTGCAAGTTTCTCCCGGCTTTCTCCAGGTTTTCCCGATTTGCCCGGGTATGTGGTCACCCTAAAAGAATCTATATTTTCAAAGAGAAAAACACATTTTTTAGGTAGGGTTTTTTTTCAAAAAATCAATTTTGATTTTCAAAAGAAAAGATTGCTAATAAAAAAATTGTTATAGCTTTAAGTACATGAAAATAGCCTTTTAAAGCACTGTGGTTAAAGTCCAATAGGATAATCATAAAAGAAGTTACACTAACGTGAAGGTGAAAAAACACCTGAAAAAATGAAAACTTTAGGCCCCTGTATATTGACAACCGGTTGATAATATGGTTTGGTGAATTAATATAGATCCCCTAGGAATGTAATTCAGCCAAGTTTCAACCCGATAAAAAAAAAAACAATAATTTTATGTGGTAACACTTGACGTATTCTGTATTCTGCCCCCTAAATACAGCTTTATAAAGTGCCACTTAATAGTATGTATTTTATATTTAGTTGCCGTACTGCTGTTTTCGAACTATGGAGTAGGAAGTGTCATCTCTAGTAACGGGAGGTAGCCTTTAAGTGTATTCCTTTTATTCTGTTTTGATTCGCTATTTATGAAACATGTGCTATTTGAATTTTAAGGTAGTTTCGTACCAAAATTCGATGTCTGAAAAAAATAGTTTTTCTGTGATTTTAAGAATCAAAACAACATTATTAAGAATGTCATTTTAAATAAGGACCATTATTTTGAATGACAACATTTTAAAACTTAGAAACAAAAGTTACTTTCAAAATGTTTTTTGAAATTGAATTTTCTCTTACTATCGCTTCTTGTCAATTTTTAAAAAACGCTCATACTTGAATAATTGAAGGCTAACATTATTGTTTAAAAAGTATTCAAATACTTATGTATATTTATTTTGATGAATTTTATTTCCTTGTCGACTAAATTTGATATAATAAACTATGAATGATTATTTACTGAATATAAAGTTTAATATATAATACTAGTTTAGAGAAAATTACAAAGAATAAGAATAGAAATCCAAAATCTGATCTCAGCGCTACCGCGGACGACTTTTCGAATCAAAGAAACTAGAATTATAAACATAGATTCTTTTGTAGTCGAAAAACTGTGTCAATGCTTTAATTGATGCCAGATTTTTTTCGGAAATCATTCTCTACAACTCTACTGTTTAAAATTTTCAAAGTAAATTTTAATATGATTGAAAGCATTAAAACAAATTTTTTAGGGAGATATTTTTGTGATGAATAATTATTCTTAAAGATTATTTATTTATTTTTAAATATATAAACAGTATATCTATTGGTGAAATAATTATTCATTGTAATTTTGAAACTTTTTTCATAAAAATAATGTTTTTTTCTTTCACAAGACATGAGTGATACTATCATTACCATTCCTAAAATCATGGAAAACTTTTTTTTTCACAGAGACCTGATTTTTGGCTTGACAATTACATCCCTTAAGGCCAAGTGATTCTTACGCCATACGATTTCTACCATACAGAGATTTTTCGCCACATTTTACGTTTATACAGATTGGGATATCGAGTTTCCCATTTGGTAAATTAAATAAGGGTACTAAGGAATGTTTGAATACTGCTGAATTTTTGAAATTACAAAAAAAATGTGGGTATCGTAGGAATCGTACGACGTACGTATCACATGGCCTTGAACCAATGGCATTGCTTTTTAATGTGAATGCCCTCCAGAAACCATTAGAGTTTGCTTATGTAAATTAAACTTACCTGAATAAAGTGTATTTATTATTTAAATAATTGCAGATACAAAAGTCCAAGAAGAATCTTGATACTCACCTGCAACAAACAAAAAGTTTCATTATTAAACCATTTATTCTTATGATATTTAATATGGCAACGATGCTTTTTGAATACAACTGGCTTTGCATTGCGTCTCAGATTGAATTGAAGGGTACGAGCGATAAGAGCGTAAGAGCGTGAGTGCCAAATTTCAAAAATGGATTGTATTGGTTTAGACTAATTTCTTGACCGTAGAAGATTATGGAACAATTTGATTTAGAAGTGGGTCAAAATCCATGTTTGGTAATTTAAAAAAAAATGATTACTTCTTTTCACGATTCAATACACTTGAGTAATAGATCGAAAGTACTTTCTTGTTTCTTTTTTTTTTTTTTTAATTGAAAAATTAAAATGTTATGCAGCTTGTTCTCGCTGTTCTTTCATAAGGGTTTTCTAGCAAACGATTCCTTTTTTAAACGTGTTTCTTTTAAGATTCAATAGACCTACGTAATACCTCAAAAGAAATTTCTTGTTTCTTTTTCTAATTAATATATTCAGTTATGGCATTAACGTCATTGTGCCCTAGGAACCATCATTTACATAGCACGTGCAAAGTTGAATAGTCCCTTTAGGGTGTCCATTAAAAATTTAAATTTTTTAAAAAGCTACACACAAATTTTGATTCTTCTGGTGGAAAAAAAATTTCATGTTCTTTCTACATTTTTTCATTAGCTACTCTTGGCTTTGAAACACGATAATCTGTAAATGAATTACAATTAATAGCATGAGTTGTACCTGAAATTGTACACTAAACATTTTCTTTCCAAATAATAAGAAACATAGGTGTTTATCTGTAGATACAATGCAAAAGTAATATTTTCCAAAGCGGCTAAGTGCTAAGCGGAACATCTAAAAGAAAATTTTGAAAAAAATGAAAATTATGACATTACTTTTTAGCCAACAGGAACAAAATTTTACGGTAGCGTTTCAACAATTCAAAAATTGTATGTATGGAGTGAAGTTTTGAAGAGAGAGTACCTCCGATTAATTTAAAATGCAGTATATAGCGAGTATTTTGACTTTCTGATCTCGAATATGCTAGTGAAAATACTCGCAAATTTAATGTTTTTTCCAATTATTTCAGTAACTAATGAAAATTTATAAACAAAAGTGTCGTCTAAAGGTTGCAGATCATTAAAAAATACACCCTTTATGTGATGAACTTTTTTTAAAACTTCCCAAAAAAGGAAAATGTTGGTGAAATGTCTAAGATCCATCAGTGAAAAAAATAGTTGGCTGGGACAACTAATGAAGTAGTAGGGCCAACTACTTTGGTTTGTAATATATGCCGCTGCTATTTAACTGGTTGGAGCTACTACTTTTATTCGCAAGATTGGTAGTAGTTGTCCTTACTACTTTACTTGTTGTCGCTACAACTTTGGATGGTACATACTCTTTTCAGATAGTTGTACTTACTACTTCAATTAGTGAGTCTTACTATTAACTACGTAAAGTAATGATCCTCACTATTACAATTAGTAAGTTTTATTATTTAAAATAGTAGTCCTCACTATTAAAATTAGTAGTCATTACTATATTAAAACTAGAAAGTTTTACAATTAAAATTACTGGAGGGTACACTACTGCGATGGTAGTACTTTTCAATATTGAGATTATAGAAGACTTTTCTATAACATCTCATCAGTGGACACAGGAGGTCCTGATAAGACTTCATGTCAGAATAGACCCACATGCTGACATGCCCATTGGGATGTCAGTGAAAACTACCACAAACTTAATATTTAAAAGTACAGACTAGCAGTAGTAAGAAACAGTAATTTTGAGCTTAATAAAATATTTATGAAACTAAAAAGTATTTAAGTGTCGTTTTGTATATTAAATAATGAATATTTAGCAACAATCTCACTCACAAACTAAAAATCGTAAAAATGGAATAACTAAAATTGTAACAATCAAATTTTCAACAATCCATTTTCGTCTATTAAAAAATTTGGATCTATTTTTTATTCATTATTTCATTATTTTTGTATTACTTTTTTAATTTAGTCTTTATGGTCTTCACTAATGAACAATTCACAAAAAGGTTAAGATGAAAATGGTGACGATCGAGAACATAATGCGATATGTCGGTGCGAATGTTGGCAGCACTGCTCAGGTTTCAGTTCTGCCAATGTCGCCAAGGAGGGAAACTTGTAACTTCTACTACTTTTATTTCTTGGCAAATAACTTGGTGGTGAATGTGACTACTTTATCTCTTGTGACTAGAATTACTATCGTTACTAATATAACCTACGTAGGATTACTAACGGCGACATGTTGCCGCACTAAACTGGTGAGTTACTTTTACCATCGAAGTAATTGTCGCAGCTAATACCATCTCTACTAATTGGTTTAGGTCACGCCTCTAACCGAGGGGTACATAACTCCTGCAATCGGTGTACAACGTTATTGCAATCACTTTGCAATCACTTGAAATCACCGTGAAATCACTTGCAATCACTAGCAACCACATGCAATCACTCACAATCACTTGCAATCACTTACAATCACTTGCAATCACTCTGCAATCATCTGAATTCACCCTGCAATCACGTGGAATCAGGTGCATTCACTCTGCAATCACCCAAATTCACCTTGCAATCACGTCAAATCAAGTTCAATCACTCTGCAATCACCTGAAAATCGATTAACCAGTTAACTGGTAGGCTCGAAATCGACGTTATGTGCCAAAACTGGTAGAAGCAAATAATTCCGTGTTAATCATGAATGTTCATTCCCTTAGAGTTTTTTAGGTCGCTGATGACGAATTCGGGGTCAAAATTGAAAAATTCAAAATGGCGGGTCCGATATGGTGGTCTAGAATGCAAAAATCACGTTACTTGAATGAAAGGCAGTACTGAAGAGTTGTTTAAGTCGCTGATGAATTTCCTAATATATTATCAGCTGATTCGAATTTTTCAATTTTGACCCCGGATTCGTCATCAGCGACCAAAAAACTACTAAGTACTGACTTTCATTCAAATCACGTGACTTTTGCATTTTAGTTTACCATATTGGATCGCCATATTGGGTCCGCCATTTTGAATTTCTCAATTTTGACCTTGGATTCGTCATCAGCGACCAAAAAACCTGGGGCATACAAATTTTTATCAAAATCCACTGAGTTTTGTGGCAGTTATTCAAAGTGCGCATATATGCGTCATTACCAGTTTTGGCCTGGATGATTTCTGCGCATATATGCGTCATTACCAGTTAACTGGTTAAAAGTTTGTAAATTATACAAATATATTACGAATTTTCCGAATTTAGCGCGTGACATCTTGCCAGCTGACGTCACAACATGAAATGCCTAATTTTCGCCAATCAATAATAACAATTGCACGGGGCGATACTTTATTTTTCTAATTCCTCGCAATTTCTTGCATTAAATTCGGACAATTCGTAATATATATGCATAATATACAAACTTTTAATCGATTTTGATAAGTACAAATTTAAAACGTAAATTTCTTCCTTTTTGTGAGAAAATGTACTGGATTGCAAAATGATTGCACTTGGTTGCAGGGTGAATTCAGGTGATTGCAAAGTGATTGAAGTTGATTTTACGTGATTGCAAGGTGAATTCGGGTGATTGCAGAGTGATTGCACTTGATGTCACGTGATTGCAGGGTGAACTCAGATGATTGCAGAGTGATTGTAAGTGATTGCAAGTGATTGTGAGTGATTGCAAGTGGTTGTTAGTGATTGCAAGTGGTTGTTAGTGATTGCAAGTGATTTCAAGGTGATTTCAAGTGATTGCAATAACGTTGTACTCACAAACGTTTTTTTTTGGGGGGGGGGGGGTTGATATGAAAATGCTTCTTAAAAATTTCATTTTTGATTACTTGATGTCGAACTATATCTAATATCGTCTGGAAAGTAGGTCTCAAAAATTTTCGTCGTACGATTTCAGCAATTTCGAGTTATCAAGCTTCAAGCCAACTCACCAACTTCACCAAGAAATAATTGCAATCACTCACATTTAATCGTGCAATGACTGCAATCACTCGGAATTCACTGTTAAATCACTGCAATCACTCGGAATTCACCGCGAAATAACTGCAATCACTCGGATTTCACCACTAAATCACTGCAGTCACTCAAGATTGACTCTGCAATCACTGGAAATCACTGCATTCACGTGCAACCACTTGCAAACACTTGCAATCACTCACAATCACTTGAAATCACTTGCAATAACTTGTAATCACTTGCAATCATGCAATCGGTGTACACCAAAATTCGAAGTTATGTACCCCTCGCCTCTAACCCTAACCAATATCTAATGGAAGTGTAGGACGATCACCGAAATAATTTAAGTCACATACTTTTACCCCATCCCAATGTCCCGTAGGGGGACAAAGGACTGTGAATAGTCGCAGAAATAATTTCAATCACACCCCTATTCCTTTTCAATGTATCGTATGAGGCGCAAAGTAACCCCTGTGACTGGTCACAGAAATAATTTAGGTCACATCCCTACCCCTTTTCGGGGGGGAGGGGCACCCCTAAGACTGGTCCAAGAAATAATTAAAGTTCTACTCTAGGACTTTTATTTGAAACCTTTTTTATTAATCTTAGCTGGTTTCAAAATAGAACAGAAACCCATTTTAAACCACCAGTTCTTTGGGGTTTTGAATTTTTTAATTAAATTTGCTGGTATTTTCTTTATCATATTCGGAATCATACCGTATCAATGTACATCGGTGTTTGAAATTAATTGAAGGTACTCTCCTTGCGGAACTTCATCCTAAGTATGTTTACTGCAAAAAAGGCCTTTAATTAGTAATAGAGTTAACTTTGTCGTACTATCGAGTTTAGAATTTCGCCCACTTCTCGTTTGTTGACCAAGCAATCACTGTTTCACACAGTGACAGGTAGGATTTAGGTTTCAGTTCGTCTAACGACCCTGCATCAGAGCCAAAGACGAAGAGTTATAGCGATCGGATATCTCAACTAACCCTATACATTAATGATTCTACAGACTGCTTACACTGCTCAAACTGCTGAAACCAACTAACAACTAACATTCAGGCATTTGACATGTTTGCTGTCAAATTGACGTCGAAGGAAATTTTTATATTTTTAAATTTCTAAAACATTATCCATTTAGTATCTTTGTTTACATCTTCTCTAAATAAAATTTATATTTTAATCATTATAAAAGGTATTTATCGCTGAACAAGATTATATTAAAAATTCGCCCAAAGTAACGTCTTATTTTTGCGTTACGATTTCTCCTGTTTTTTGTACACAATGAAAGCAGGCTTGAAAAGCTTGAACAATGGCTTCATGAATATTTCAAATAAGGTGTGAAGGAAGAATCTTTTTCTTCAAAATTGCTTCTTAGGAGAAAGAAGAGTCGAGATATTTTACTCTGTTTTCATTTCGTATACTTAATCTTTTCTATTAAGAAACTTTTATAGAATTTTTTATCTTAGACACAACGAGATCAAAGGGACTTTTCCTTCAATTTAATATGCACTATCTATTAACTTAATTTATTTGACTACTTTTTTTTTTTTTTTTTTTTAATTTTGTTCTGAACAAATAAAAGCAAAGGTTACAAATTTTTAATTAAGAAATAATAACACAAACCAAACCTTTCATGTGGATGTACATTTTGACTTTTTTATTTTCTAAGCTATTAAATTCATTTTCGGAAAAATGGCACATTAATAGTTCGATATTGGACACCTATACTCAAAATATTTCATTCTTGATGACTTGCTATTTAAATTTGGCATGCATTTTAATTGAAGGGTAGAAATGCAAAAAGAGTCAAGCGCCATTTTTCACTTTTTTCAGGAGAGACTAAAAAACATGTTGTAAATTCAGCGGGACCATTTAAGAAAAAAATAAGAAAGTACTTGCGAGATACTTTCATGCTCTATCGAACTAAAAAAAGTTTGCGCACAAAAAGCTATCCGGTTTCGAGAAACTGAATGAAACAGGTCACGTTTCGAGGTTAGATTTTGGGTCCGTATCGAATTTTAACATCTTTCAACATTAATTGTGGAGTCAATTTGCAGTTTAAGAAAAAACTAAAAATTTCAGTTCTAGCTATTGAGTGGACGAATTGATTTCCAAAAAGTTTGTTCAAAAAAAATCATGCAATTTCGCGAAATTTGAAAATCCAATTATGACTTCGAAATGGTGTAAAACTGACATTTTAACTTCAAAATAATGATGATAGCAGTAATAATTTTGCATATTTCCAATAAATGAGGAATTGGGTTTTAGTTTATTCAATGCTAAACGGAAGGGACTCAATAGTAATCCAAAATAATTAGCCAGTGTCGAGAAAAATGAAATTTGATTTTTTACTTTGTGGTTAGAAAAGCTTCTCGGACTGTGAACACAAGAACACAAATTTTGAAAAATGATGCCCCAAAAAATCCTTTGGCAGACATGTGTAATAGAATTTATCTGATTTTTTGAGCTAATAAACCCGATTTTGAAAATTTGGCGCTTGACTCCTTTTGCATTTCTACCCTTCAATTCATAAATGTTTAATCGTGCGCTTTTAAATGTACCATTTTTTTTGAATTCATTAAATACACTCTATGTATTTTAAACAAAATTTACATTTCAATACATTACAAAATAATTTCCACGGATAATGTTTGTTTTATCGTGATATTATTACAGTTAGCTGCTGTAATAATAAAATGATTCAGAGCCGAAGCTGCAATAACAAAAAGCCGATTTGGGATTAATTTATGCTACAATAATAAAACCTTACAAGTCGGAAAGGGAGAAACTGACTCTAGGACCTCTATCTTTCCTTGAATAAATCCGATTTTTACATCTTATACTTATGCTGTTAACCTCTTCTCATTCAATAATATAATCTTTGCAAATCAACTGTGATTAAAGTTTTATTAAAACTGCATACTTTCTATTAATTATTATTTTCTCTTTAAAGGAGCTTTTCCTTTCTGCCCTCAGTCATCCCTTTAAATAATACCGACTAAGGAGATTTCATTTATACGTTATCGTAACTTTGTTTAAAAGAAGGTTTTTTAGTTGAGAAAAGTGCATCGAAGAAGTAATTAGTTCTACTAATCTGAGTAAAATGACAAATAAATGAGAATTTATGAAGTTTAATATATCCAAATAATAAAAAAAGTATTTTTATGACACATGCATGATTTCAGCCCTTTTCGACGCCTATGAAGCGGGGCTAAAGCTCTACTTTTTACTCCCTAGGGACTGAAAAGTGACGTCAGAGGTGAATAATGAGAAGTATGCATCTGTGAGCTCGCGTTTTATGATTATCAGCCCACTCACCGTAAAAATTGTGAAGAAATTTCTGTTGCAGATAATAGAATTTCGTGGCTATTTATGGAAAGTTATCATATGTAACTATAAAATTACCATACAAGACCGGAAATTTATGGAAATTTTTAAAAATTAATTTTCAGTAGGTTACCATATTTACCGGTAAAATTACCATAAATTACCGACATTTTTCATGAATTTTCGGAAATTTATGGACATTTAAAAAAATGAATTTTGGGTAATCTATGGTAAGTTACCATATATAACTGTAAAATTACGATAAATGACCGGAATTTTTCATAAATTTGCGAAAATTTATGGAAATTCTTAAAAATGAATTTTGGGTAAACTATGGTAAGTTACAATATTTACCTGTAAAATCATCATAATCTACGGAAAATTTTCATAAATTTCCGGAAATTTATGAAAATTTTCAAAAATAAATTATGGGCGATCTATGGTAAGTTACCATGTTTACATGTAAAATTACCATAAATAACCGAATTTTTTTACGAATTATCAGAAATTTACGGAAATTTGGATAATTTATGGTAAGTTACAACGTTCACCTGTAAAATTACCATAATTTACGGAAAATTTTCATAAATTTCCGGAAATTGAAAAAATTAACGTTGGGTAAATTATGGTAAGTTACCATTTTTGCCTTAAAATTACCATGAATGACCGAAAATTTTCATAGATTTCCGAAAATTTACAGATATTTTTAAATTGACTTTTGGGCAATTTATGGTAAATTACCATAAATTACCATTGATAAAAATTACTATTGATACTAAAATTACCATTGATACTAAAATTACCATTGATATTTTGTACCTAAATGTGAGAAAACTTCTGTTAAAGCTTTAGGGAAATTATTGATATCTATACCCAAAAGGTGAGAAACTCAAAAATTTGTACGAAATTGTTCGACGTGACATGTCAAGTCGTCAACAGTATATTGTTACGAAAATCATTTCAACGATAAGTAAATATTTCTATTTTGAATAAGAAAATATCAAATGTTTTATTTTTCTTTTTAACATAAAACTCGTAATTGGTTCATATTCAATGGTGTTATATATATGGGGTGCCGGGATGTATACGTGAGATATAACTTCATCGCAAAATACAATCATTTATTTACGCAACAAGTATTATAAAATAAAGTATTTATAAATCTTATAATTATGAATTTTATAAAAATTTAATAGAAGTATATATAAACGTATTTTTAAAGTATTTATAAAAGCATCTATAAAAAAAGTGAGGTTAGGTTTTCTGGATGCAATATTGTCAATATTACATATATGTTACGATTCGCCTAAAGCAATTATCATTCTAAATTTCAATTTGAATAGATGAAAATAAATGTTTCAATGGGTTAACGTCATTCATCCCATTTACTATTATTTTTCGCTTTCACACGTCGAGTCTCAGCTACGTTGAAATTGGAACACTTCGTAAAAAAATTACTGAACGTAAGTGTGATCACTTTTGGAAAATTATCCGAACTAGCTTTAACGTATCCAGGCATAATGATAACTCCATAAAAATGAACCTTTCAACCAAAAAACGTTGATGATTAATTATTTCGATTGTTCTTATCAAATTGACCATGAATTTTTTCCAGCTTTGAAGACGCATGACGTCATACCATGTGTTTCATGCCACGAGGGCGCCACCGTTTCGTTTAAAAAATCGACAGTTCCAGTTGATATTTTGTCACCTTTTAATAAATTATTATAAATTATTAAATAAACAAAATTAATTAAGCATTTAAACGCAGAAATAACTGCTTTAAAGGTGTAAAGTGTTTTGTATTGTGCGGCTGTGGCAGCCGCTAGACTAACGTCTCTGAAGCTAGCACCGCCTTTTCGAAAAATCAAAATCAAAACCATTCTATAATTAAGGGCTCATTTAGGGCTTTTAAGGGCCGTAAGTCCTAAATTTTGGGCTCTGCAATTTTTTATAAGAAACGGGTTGCGCGCTGACTTCACATGAAGCTAGCACCGCCACACCTGTGACTTCGAAACTATTCATTTGATTTGATTCAAGTTTTCTCAGAAATTAAGGGCTCATTTAGGGCTGGCGATCCCCACTAGGCCCAATCCCGCAGACCTTTTGGTTCTTTTTTAAACGGTGAGCGCTCTGGTTTCACATGTGAAGCTGGCCCCGCCACGCCCGTAACTCTGAAACCAGTGCTGCGATCAATTCCACAATCATACCAGAATTAAGGGCTCGTTAAGGGCTGAAAAGAACTCTAGGTCCCAAATTTCGGGCTCTGCAATTTTTTGTCGAAAATTGCCTGCGCGCTGACTTCACATGAAGCTAACACCGCCACACCTGTAACTTCAAAACTGTTCATTTGATTTGATTAGGGTTTTTTCAGAAATTGAGGGCTCATTTAGGGCTGGCGATCCCCACTAGGCAGAATCTCGCAATCATTCTTGTTCTTTTTAAAACGGTGCGTTGCTCTGATTTCACATGTGGACCTGGCCCGCCACACCGAATACTCCGAAACCAGTGCTGCAATCAATTCCAGAATCATACCAGAATTAAGGACCCATCAGGGGTTGAAAAGAACTCTAGGTCCCAAATTTTGAGCCCTGCAATTTTTTATAAAAAACTTATTATCATACTAAATTTTTTAGTTCTTAGAATGTAGGCCTTAGTCATATAACGACAGCTTTCAAACGTAACTTGAGCAAAACGTTATTACGAAATATTACATTAAAAATTAATTACAATCACATTAATGTACTACCAACATCTCTTCAGAAGAATCCCCTGAAACGCTTTTTCACCCCAATATATTTTTACCAACGCTATATGCTCTTCTTCCATTTTTATTGCGGTGTAGGTTATCTTTATAGAAAAATACAACTTTCATCAAACTATTTATATTTTGATTTTTCACTTTAAAATCATTATCTTTGAAATTGAAGAAAAAAATTTCTTCTAAATTTCAGCATTGGTGATTCTTTCTCTGTTTTATTTTTCTGCACTCCAAAGTATCAAGCCATCTAAA
This sequence comes from Andricus quercusramuli, assembly GCA_932178445.1. Taxonomy (NCBI): domain Eukaryota; kingdom Metazoa; phylum Arthropoda; class Insecta; order Hymenoptera; family Cynipidae; genus Andricus; species Andricus quercusramuli. The sequence continues at coordinate 90,631 of CAKNXH010001095.1, forward strand.
CATTCTAAACGTTCGAGAAGTCGGACAATGAACAATTCAAGCTTAGCTACCTGTGTTTACCCTCATCACTGAGCTATTTCCGGGCACATCTAGACTCGGATAGATGGGTGGGTAATCCCAAAATTCGACTTTCGATTTTTGGTGATAAACCCCCCCCCCCCCCACTTTGTTCGTTTTCCGGAAAAAGAAATTCCGTTTTTTTTCAACGTTCACCCGTGCCATGGCTTTTGAAATTAACATGGGGTTTTAAATAGGAAATGCTCAATTTTCAAAAAAAAAGAAGTGCTTGTTATACATTTTTTTTCAATTAGAGTATTGTCACCTTTGGAGGAGTATTTAAGGAATAATTTCTACCCAATAGCTTTTAATTTTGACACACCTGTACCCCTTCAATTGTGCCCGGAAAATGCCCCAAAAATGCAAAATAGCAGTTTTTTATCAAATTCATGCTAAAGACGGTATTTGAAAAAAAAATTTCATCATGAATTATTTTTAATCGATAAGTGACGAGTTTTAAATTATATTTTAAATAATTTTGAATTGTTTACACAATTAGTATTGGTTGAAACCATTTTTCCCCCTGTGAATCGTGAAAAGTTATTATCTTTTGGAATAAATCGTACAAAGTTGATGAATGTCAAGAGTAGTAGTTCTTGTTTAACTTCTTTGGTAATTATTTCAACAATTTTCATTTGTTCAAACCATTTTTTCTCCCTAAAATCGTAAAAAGTTATTATTTTCTGAAAATAATTACACAATTAAGGAATGTTGAAAATATACATTTTTGAGGATGTTTGGTAATTATTTAAACAATTTTGATTTGTTTAAACAATTGTTTCCCCCTGTGAAGCGTGAAAAATTATTACTTTCTGGAATTAATGACACAATTAAAGGAATTTAAGAGTAATATTTTTTTTCTACTGAATATTCAGCAATTTTTAAAATAATTGTTATTTGTTTAAAAAATTGTTGGTTGTTTAAAGATTTTTTCTCTGCAAATCGAGAAAATGTATTCTTTTCAGCAATCAATGACCCAATTAACGAATTTTAAGAATAATATTTTTTTGCTTAAGATATTTTGAAATTATTTAAACAATTAATAATCATTAATAATCATTAATAAGCATTAATAGTCAATTTAACCCTAAGGACCAGGTTGCCACCATCAATTTGAGCCGCTAATCATTTCGGGTGGTTTCCATTGTGTATTATTTATATTGTACGATGGTCAAATGCGCCCCGGCTACCTGTGTACGGTCTTCTGTTTAACAATCATATGTTCAATAATACAGGTTCCAGACGTTCTACTACTAGTACTTGTGTTGTATGTTCATTAACTTATAGTCGATAAAGTCAATTGAGGAAAAAAAATCTTAGCTAAAATGTTGAATGTTCAATCTTAAAAGATTAATTTTCTACCCAAACAAATTAATTTTTAACAAAATACATGAATTTTACCAAAAATATTTGAAACTGAGGAATTTTCAACCTAATAGTTAATTTTTCAACCTAATAGTAAAATTTTCAACACAAAAAATTAGTTTTTCACTAAAATGGTGATTCCTTAAATACAAAAATGTTTCAAGCCAGAAAAAAAATAAATTCTTAACCAAAAAATTGAGTTTCAAACCAAAAAGATTAATTTTCTACCCAAAAAGATTATTTTTTACGCAGTGTCGCCGTCGTCCCGAAATTCGGGATGACCAGTGCAATATTTTTCATAAGCTTGGCTAGTAGTCCCGAATTTTCGGGTGGGGGCGGGAAGGCAACCCTGTGACTGGCCATAGAAATAATGTTGGTGAAACACCTACCCCTTTTCCAACGTTTCGTGGTTCTCCCTGTGACTGGCCACATAAATAATATTGGTCCAACCCTCCTAATTTTTCGGGACGACTAGACACAGCCTATTTTTTAACAAATTACATGAATTTTCACAAAAATATTTGAAATTAAGGAATTTTCAACTTAGTAGTACAATTTTCAACTTAATAGTTGAATTTTAAAAAGAAGAAATTAATTTGTAATAAAAAAGATGAATGAGTCACCAAGAAGCTTAATATTCTATCACAAAAAACTAATTTTCAACAAAATACAGGAATTCTTAACCAAGCATGGAATAGTTGAATTTTCGGTCAAAAAATTAATTTTCAACCAAAAAAACATCATTTTTCATTCAAGACTGAAAAATTTTTAGTCACTCATTTCGTTCGAAACAATTCGAGTAAGTTTAAGATATATTTACCAGTTTCTGAACAATTTAAAAATAATTCAGATCGTGAAAAATTTTTAAAATATTTAAAACAAAATTAAGATTTTTGAAGCTTTTGAACACAATATTTTCTGATTGAAAATTCAACATTTTGGCTGAGTTCATTTTTTCTTTATTGACAAAAAATCTGGGTGGAGTTCCGAAAAGCGCTTACCTCCGATTAATTTGAAACTCCGTATAACTATGTATTTTGACGTGCTAATCACGAATATGATAGTGAAAATACCCGCAAATTTGATTTTCAAGGTCAAAACCCCAAAAAACTATAAAAATTTCATGTTTTTCCGTTTATTTCAGTAAATAATAAAAATTTGCAAAAAAGCTTGAAACAAAAGTTGTAGATCTTTTGGAAATACATATTTTATGTTTTATATGTTTTTACCCTACGACTGACCGTTTTAGAGAAAAGAAGGAAAAGGTCGGTACGAAGTGTAGAATTGCTTAGGTCACACACGGCACTCATTCTAACGTGTCATGGGGGGCGGGAAGGCACCCCTATGACTGGCAACAGAAATAACTTAGGTTACACATGACCCCCTTTCCAACGCGTCATGGGGGGCGGGAAAACACCCCTGTGACTGGTCACAGGAATAACTTGAGTCACACATGACCCCCTTTCCAACGTGTCATGGGGGGCGGGAAGGCACCCCTATGACTGGTCACAGAAATAATTTAGGTCACAAACGACCCCCTTTCCAACGTGTCATGGGGGGCGGGAAGGCACCCCTAT
>CAKNXH010001095.1:93639-118243 GCA_932178445.1 Andricus quercusramuli
CAGAAATAATTTAGGTCACACACGACCCCCTTTCCAACGTGTCATGGTGGTGGCGGGAAGGCAACCCTGTGACTGGTCACAGAAATAACGTAGGACGCATACCATCCCCATTTGTTCCCTAATGTTTCGTGGAAACATATCTTTTGCAATTAACCCATTTGTTTTAGCATTAATTTTTATTGTGCAGTATTTCTGTGATTTTTAATATTTAATGTCCACCCAGCCTTCCAGAAAATTTTCATACAATTTAAATCGCACCGCTGAACATTTTGCAGTATTTCTGTGATTTTTCATATTTATCGTCTATTTTCTCGAAAACTATCAGTCGTAGGGTAAAAACATATTCAACATAAAATATGTATTTTTAAAAGATCTAAAACTTTTGTTTGAATTTTTTTTGTAAATTTTGTTTATTTACTGAAATAAACGGAAAAATATGAAATTTTTATAGTTTTTTCGGGGTTTGACCTTGAAAATCAAATTTGCGCGTATTTTCACTATCATATTCGTGATCAGCGCGTCAAAATATATAGGTATACGGAGTTTCAAAACAATCGGAGGTAAGCGCTTTTCGGAACTTTATCCAAAAATCTTTTCAGTTAAAAATTCAACTCTTTTGTTAAAAATTCATGCATTCGTTTTGAAAATTAGTATGCTTTGGTTCAGGCCAAAGTTAATAAAAAGAAAAGAAGAAGTACCAGTAGTGAAACGTCTGGAGCCGGTAATATGAAACATATTATTTTTAAAAGAAAGAATAATTATTTTCAAAATTTGCCGAATTCATTCTAAACTGGTTTTATTACTTCAGCAAATGCAATTTTCTTTTTTAGTCCAAGACACACTGAAGCACTTTGATATTAGGAATGTTACTTGAATTTCAGGTACTGGTAACTGTAAACAATATTCCTGCACTTGTTATTGAAATTACATGTATGAAAATCCTTTTTATTCTGCTTCTTATGTGTTAAAATAGCATTTTCAATCAACTTTCATAATTACATTGGTTAAGAAATAAATCGAATTTCCCGAGTTAAAGTTTAATCTTTGCGGCAAATTTAGCACTAAATAGACACTAAATTATGGCATACTGCTCATATCTATATGAAAATGTTGTAATTCCAGCTTCCGGGACCTCAAATTTCTAGTTCTTGTCTATTCTTTAAGTAGTAATTAATTTAACTTAACAAACATAATTTTTTAAATGATTTATTATTATTTTCAATAATATTGACTTTAAATATTTTTAGAAATTCACGATTGTATTGTTTCAAATATTATTATTATTATATTATCATAAACTTATTTAGCACCCCTGTGCACCGTACAGGTGAAAAATTACCTCCAGAGCTTAGCCTAGAATCTAAACTCTAAATTTGGGTTTGAACGAAAATCTGGTCATCGCCCAACTCGCATTTTTGTACCTGCTCAGTATACCCCCACCATTGCCCTACGGCCTACGCGAGTTACCCCTAACTTGCTTTTGCCAAGCATATCTGGCGTCGGATTAGGATTAGAGGCGAACATACCTGGGATCTTGAAATGAGTATCCATTGTACTTATACTCCATTTGTATTCAATACTCATTCATAGATTGCCTATATATTACTACCTGGAATATTTTTGAATTAATACTTGTTACTGAGATTTCAAATCGTTAAAAATAAAAAGTTGTTCTTCTCAGAAACGCGTGGTACGATTTTTTTCTTTATCGGCTTTCATTAGATTAAATAATATCACACGTGTAACAACAATATTGACCATTTTTTTATAGTGAACACTTTCAATTTTTTAAATTCAAATACTCATAACTTTTTACTAACAATACATCATTTTTAGAAGAAACTAATTCATTTTTCGAAATTTATGATTGATGAAGTAAATTCACAAGTAAATTTAATAAATAAATTCATGGATAAATTGAAGTAAATTAATTAAGTAAATTGAATTAAATTATTAATTAAAAATTAAATTATCTTGAAACTATAAACTATAAATTGACTAATATATGAAGTTCTTATAAATTTGTTACTTATAAACTTATAAACTTTGTTCAAAATCTTCAAAAAATAACATTTTTTAAAATTATTTCGAAATCTAAATTATTTTGAATATTTTCAAATCTTTTAAACCTTTTAAATATCTTTCAAAATGATTCAAATTTTTCCTAAAATTGGTAACTAGAAAAGTGGAATTATCAACAAAACAGTTAATTTCCAACCAAAAAAGATGACTTTCCTACCTTAAAAGATGAATTTTCTACCAAAAGACGAATTTTTAACGAGTTGAATTGAACAAAACAAATCGATTAAAAAAAAAGTTGAATCCTCAAAAAGATGAATTTTCAATACAAAAAGATGAATTTTAAACAAAATACTTGAATTTTCAGCTAAAAATGGAATCGTTACATTTTCTTTAAAAAAATTATTTTCAACATATAAAAATTAATTTTCAAGTAGTCGTATTTAACCAAAAAAGACAAATGTTAAAAAAACTAATTTGAGAAAAAAGTTAATTTTTCAACCAAAAAGGTGAATCTCACATGAAAACAGAATTTTTAACAAAGTATTTGAACTTTCAACCAAAAAAAGGTAAATTGTCAACAAAAACTATTAATTTTCCACCAAGAAATTTAATTTTCTACAAAAAAGATAAATTTTTAACAAATTACATCAATTGTTAACAAAATTGTTGAATTTTTGAGCCAAAAAGACAAATTATCTACAAAGCAATTGAATTTTCAACCCTAAAATATGATTTTTTAACAAAAAAGTTTATCCCTCACCAAATAGTTGAACTGTTAACCAAATAGTTAATTTTTAATCAAACAGCTAAATTTTACACCAAAAGTTATGAATCTTGAGCAAAAAAATTAATTTTCAACCAAACAGTAAACCTTTATTAAAAATAAAAATTTCAAAAAAGTCCTTCAAGTTTTACCCGCGCAAATGAATTTTTAATTAAATAGGTCAGTTTTCAACAATATAGCTAAACTTTGAACCAAAGAGATGTATTTTCATATAAAAATATAAATCTCTAACACAAAATTGTTTCTTAACAAAGTGTTTCTGTCAAAATTTTCAAACAAAATAGTCGAACCCTGAAGCAAAAAAGTGTGCCTGGTTAGAGATAAGTTTTTCAAAGAAAAGTTTAATTTTTATCCAAAAAACAATTCAGTTTGACTTTTCAGCAACAAAATGTGAGTTTTTAAATGCGAAGTAGATTGTTCATCAAGATACTGGAATTTTCAATCTACGAAGACGATTTTTCAACAAAACCGTTGAATTTTCAACAAAATATAGTTGAATTTATTAACCAAACAGTATCAATTTTTAACAAAATTGTTCTCGTGTTGAATTTTCCATCAAACAGTTGCATTCTCATTCAAGAAACATGCAATTTTCACTAAAATAGAAGAATTTTTAAATTAAAAATATAAGTTTTCCAAGAAATAGTTGGATTTGCAACAAAACAGTTGAATTTTCAACCACACAGTTTTATTTTTTATTCAAGATTTATTATAATAATTTTTTGTATTTATTTTCATTTTACGCGTCTCCAAAACTAAAAATCTTCAAATTTTAGAGTAATAAACTCTATCCGAAATTATTTCTAAACTGGAACCAAACGGGACAACAGCTTAATTTTACTGTAGGCCTGTAGGAAATCCCCGTAATAAATTTTACGATTCTATTTACAATGTCCAGTTTAAATACTTATAGGTACGCTAGTCTTCCAAAATCCAAGATATAATCCCGGGCAAGAAGAAGCAAGCGAGGGGTATCTCGCGTAGCCCAATGGTGGGGGTATACGTAGCAGGTAGAAAAATGCGAGTTGGGAATCGGCCGAAAATCTAGATATTTGAAACCAAAGATTAAGGAATTCCTAAGAAATCAACTTTACAGTTGAATTTTGAATAGTACCTGAGCCTCATGCTGCTAATTTATCTCATCGTTTGTTGGGAAATTTAGTAGGAAGACGATGCCGGGAAAAACCACGGATCGAGACAGTCTGTCGGGTTAGTCTACTCATGATATAATAGGCTCCTAATAAAAGTAGGGCAGGTGATAATTCCGCCCTGGGTACCTGAGGTAGGTTCCACCACTACACGACTTCCCCTCACTCAGTCGAGCTGCCGTCGTCGATCCGAGTTAGCGGGAGTCCTTTGTACATAATGAGCAGGAAAATGCGGAATATAATATTTTTTTAATTTAGCACTTATCAATTTACAAATGAAATATTCAAAATCTGCTAATTATAAAGATTTCAACGATATGTAATTTGACTCAAAAAGTTGAAAATCAAGGAAGGCTCAAGTATATAGGAAATTTTATGGAAAATTTTTGAGCATATTTCATTCAAATCCACTGCCGTAGCTTTAGTTTACAGGTACAATATTTTACTGAGCTTGGGAAATTCCGGGAGCTCAAATTTGGCCAGATTTGAGAACTTACTAACTGACATCATGAATTTGGTTTATTTCATAACCTTAACCGAAAAGTCGATTTTTCAACAAAAATGTTGACTTTTTAACCACTAAGGATATTTTATAAGAAAATTGTTTGATTTTCCAGAATCTAGATAACTTTTCAATCAAACAGTTTAGTTTTCAAATAAAAACATGAATTTTGAACCAAGAAGTTTAATTTTTCAGCGAAAAACACAAAGTTTTAATAAAATACATGAATTTTCAACAAAAGAGTTGAATTTTCACATTTTTTTATTTGTTTCAGATATTCAGAAAAATCATGTATCCCATGTGAATTTCATATTTATCAGTTGAATATATTATATATTATTTTTTGATAATTTTTTCATATCCCTGGTGAAAAATGTTTACAATAAAGTACAAAAAACTAAAACCATATTTCCGCGAAATACGACTTTTTTCTCTTATTCAGACGAATTTTGAACTTCTTTTTTTTTTTTGTATTTTATTGTATCAATATTTGTCATCCTATAGGTTGGAAAAAAACCTTCCTGATCGCAAATAAAAATTGAAAAATTGAGGAAGAATTGATCACGGTCATTCAACTTACAAGATTCAAAATCTTGAGGGAAATTTTTTCAGATTATATCATTTTAAGCAATTTTAAGCTAAAAACATTAATTCACACGTCAAAATTTATTCCGAAAACTTTTAAAAAATTCTCTTAAGAGTCTGTGAGAAAAAAAAATCATATACGAATTTTCCAGGAATCTAATTAAAATTTTGTTTCTATCTCAAAACTCGAATCTTTCTTAAAATTTTTTGAAAATCCTGAAAAAATTTGAGAAATTTCCATAAACTCTTCCAGATTATATTATTATATTTCTAGAAATTAAGATAACAATTTGTTATTCTTTTGAAACAATCCAAGATGCTCACAGTTTATTTCGGAATCTTTCGAAAACTTCTAAATACATCTTAAACTTACTCGAATTTGCCTCAAGTTATATAGCTAATACTGCTGTTCCGCGATGTAAATTTGGTAACAAACGAATTTTAAGAACACATGCTCATTGTGGACGCAAATTCTCGCAAGAAGAAATCACTCTAAGCGTATACATTCGACATTTGTTTATAGAATTGGTTTGAAAAATTAAGGAAAAAATATTAAATAACAAAATTTCACAAATAAACATAATTGGCGACATAATTTCAAAAAAAGATAAAATTAATTAAATTGAACTTTGAAATTCGGCATTTGTTCATAGAATCAGTAAGATCATTATTTGAGAATATGTGATGAAAAGTTATTATCACTAAACATTACTGATGACATTATTTAAGGAAAATTAAAATAAAAAACGATTTTTTCCTGCCTTCGAATGTAGACACTGGGCATTTGTATACATAATTTGTTTATGAAATTCATAAAATACCGAATTACAAATTTCAATCATTCAACAGCACGAACAATATAATTTCAAATTATGTCCAGAAATATTGAATGACCTATTCATATGAACAAGTATCATTTTGTTAATGAAAGCACGTGATTTTACCTCAGAAATTTACTTTAAAGAAGAGAAATTCACAATGTTGACTCTTAATTTGATTTCTTTATAACAATGAACTTTACTAGATAATAATTTTATGGCTTTTAAACACCCCTGGGCATCCAGTCCAGCGATACTGCACATAGATAGGGAAAAATTTCCAGGGGAATAAAAAAAAAACGACATAAAAGACTATTTTTTGGTGTTTGAATTGCCATACATTTTTGAACAAACTAAAATTAGAAAGTCGGGCCACATGAATCTCTTTGAAACTAAATGCTTAATTTTTTCAAAGAAATAAAATAAGTCCAAAATCGGTAAAGAATTTTCTTCTACACGTTATTTTGAACCTCGTTTGCAATTTCTTGAGTAAAATATACTCAAAAATGTTCCTTTTGAGTCAAATAACGTATCGTTGAAATTATTATAATTCGCATTTTAGTACTTATTAGGTACTAGGATCGACGACAGCAGTTCGGCTTGGGTAAAGGAACCGTTCGCACGTACCCAGGGCGGAATTGTCATCTACGCAAAATTTAACAGGAAGACAATTTCTGGGAAAAACCACGGATCGAGACAGACTGTCGGGTTAGTCTACTCATGATACAATAGGCTCCTAATAAAAGTAAGGTGTTCAATGAACTAGTTAAGAGAGCGATCACAAAACCCTCACAACATCCATCATCGAGCTCGTTCAAACAATAAATGCAATAAACTTAATGCATGTGTAATTATTGTTAATTATCACAGATTAAGGATAAAAAGAGGGTCTGCTCTCAGTGAGGTTAAGAAATCTCCACCTATTTTTACAGGTACTACCTGCTGTAATGTCATTGGAAATTTTACTGAAATATATGTCTTGAATTTGAAACTGTACCGTGTACGTTTAGTAACCACTCTCAACTACCCCTTCCGAATGAGCTCTGCCAATTTTTTAGGAGTGGGATAATTCACTTTTGCAACCCGGTTGTCAGTGCAGGACTAACCAGTAAAATTATTTTGATAGAAGTTGCATTTTTCTGTAAGGATCACCTACACCGTAACGCAAATGTAAGAAGAGCATATAGGGATGGTAAAAATATATATTGGGGTGGAAGAGTGTTTCAGGGGATTCTTCTGAAGAGATGTTGGTAGTACATTAATGTGATTGTAATTAATTTCTAATGTAATTTTTTGCAATAACGTTTTGCTAATGTTACGTTTGACAGCTTCCGTTATATGACTGAGGGCTACATTCTAAGATCTAAAAAATGTACTATGATAATAAGATACTTTGTGACCTTTTTGGCGTCCTAAATGTTCTCTTACATTCTGAAAAAGCCTGTATCTATTGTATTAAATCAACAGTTTTGAAGCTACAAGTATGGCGTTGGTAACTTCATGTGAAGTAAGCGCGCAATGCATTTACATAACAAATTGCAGAGCCCAAAATTTGGAACCTAGAGTTCTTTCCAGCCCTCAAGGAGTCCTCAATTCTGGTATGGTTCTGGAATTGATTACAGCACTGATTTCTGAGCAATAGGTGTGGCGGGGCCAGCTTCACATGTGAAACCAGAGCGCGCACCGTTTTAAAAAGAACAAAAATGATTGCGAGATTCGGCCTAGTGGGGATCGCCAGCCCTAAATGAGCCCTCAATTTCTGAAAAAACCCTAATCAAATCAAATGAACAATTTTGAAGTTACAGGTGTGGCGGTGCTAGCTTCATGTGAAGTCAGCGCGCAGGCAATTTTCGACAAAAAATTGCAGAGCCCGAAATTTGGGACCTAGAGTTCTTTTCAGCCCTTAACGAGCCCTTAATTCTGGTATGATTGTGGAATTGATCGCAGCACTGGTTTCAGAGTTACAGGTGTGGCGGGGCCAGCTTCACATGTGAAACCAGAGCGCTCACCGTTTAAAAAAGAACCAAAAGGTCTGCGGGATTAGGCCTAGTGGGGATCGCCAGCCCTAAATGAGCCCTTAATTTCTGAGAAAACCCGAATCAAATCAAATAAATAGTTTCGAAGTTACAGGTGTGGCGGTGCTAGCTTCATGTGAAGTCAGCGCGCAACCCGTTTTTTATAAAAAATTGAAGAGCCCAAAATTTGGTACTTACGGCCCTTAAAAGCCCTAAATGAGCCCTTAATTATAGGATGGTTTTCAATTTGATTTTTCAAAAAGGCAGTGCTAGCTTCAGAGACGTGCAGAACTAGGCCAACAAATGCGCTATTTGCCCCAAGAAGGGAACGAAATCCACAACGGAAAATAAGGTGGGGTACGTCTGACAGCAAAGTGAGGAACAAATTGGGTCGATTGACTCAATATAAGAAAGGACATAGAACCAGAAAGCTCACACACCATGTTACTAAAATCATCCACCCTCGGAACATCGAGACATTGATATCAGCAATATTGGATGAGAGTATAGACTTCCAGCGGCAAAGACTTGATGTTCTTACTGCTAGGTTCTGTCGTGAACTGAGGGTAAAGCAAAGTGATCAGCAAGACAGAAGATTCTCAATTGGAAGACATGGCTGACTACTGGTCGGGTGTTTGGAGGAAAACAAGCAGAAGATGTTCCAGCGGTTTTGAAATAGGCAAGTAACTGGAAAGCGAAAGCCCCAATCCGGACATGGTGCATCCAGATATTATGCCAAACTTTATGCTCAAAAGTACCACGTATATATACGTGGTATATATATAGATGTTGCCTAGACTACCAGACGCTAAAAATACATCTGAACTTCGACCGATAGCCTATCTTCCAACAATTTAAAAGTTCCTTACAGCTGTAATTGCAGATATGGTATATTCTTATACTGTGACGAGAATGACATCCTTACAGAAGAACAAAGAGAACGTTGTAAAAACTTTCGAATCAGTAAAGAACTAGTCACCATAGACGCTTCTGCCAGGACGCAAGCACGTAAACATTGAAGAAACTTTAATGCTTTCACGATGATGTATTATAATACATTTAAATTTAAAATTTAAAGCCGAATTTGATTGGCCGATCAAGTTCGACCCGTCCCCGCCATAGCATTAATACTCATTTACGACGGGTACTTTTCGAGGAGTCTCCTTCAGTGTATTACGGTTCTGTTTGCCGTTGAACCCATTAAGCAAAACACTGAATAGCGTGTCTCATGGGTTCAAAATATACGATAATGAGGATCGTCAAGTGATCCATGTCGCAAAACAGTTTTCTAATCGTATCCACATGGAATTTGTAACAAATAAATGCAGACAGTACATTCAATCAGAGGAGAGTTAGGGACCGCAGAACTAGAAAGCGATAATGACATCGAGGTAAGGCCTTGAAACTTTTCAACGCTCTTGAAAACTCCTTGGTTTTTTTCAAAATACCCTAAAACATTTGAAATCCTTTAAAAATCCCTTCAAATTATTGAAATCTATTGGAAATTTATTGGAATATTTTTAAATACTTCAAAAGAATTCAAGAAAAATCCGAACTAGGTATAGATCTGAATTCAATAGTGATGAACACATGGATTAATTAATTGAAGTAAAAGTAATTAAAATGATCTTTTAATTTTGAAAAGGTGAATATAGTGTCTTTATCTTAACAATGTGAATAAAAAGTGATTTGAGGAAAAAAGTGACTGAAAATGACTGAGTGGCAGCCAATTATTATTCTCGACAGTTATTTAAAGTTCTTCTTACAGAAATTCCTTGACTTGCAATTTTCGTCTTCAAAATCCCTGTCTTTTCCCTGATTTCCAGGTTTTGCCTGGCCTGCTGCCATCCTGCATTTACCCTTAACTAATCAGGACTTATAGGATAGCTAAGGGAGCCATAGATGTGGAGTGCGAGATTAGAGGTCAAAGATCAGAGGAGGAAATGTGAGAAATCAAGTTTTAGGGGTCATACAGGTGTCAAAGTTTAAATGTGATAGGTCGAAGGTCAGGTGAAAGTTTATAGGTCAAATTTCATGCCAAATTAAGAAAAATTTACCAGTTTGTCTTAAATGATCAGGAATTAGGACATCCACCTCAAGCATTATTTGTTTAAAAAGAAAATTCGGCTGAAAAATTGGACAGTTACGCCACTGCGGCACGAGAAGTATGCGGAGCGCCTAGGTGCACTCGCTTTCTCATACGTGTGAATTATGTGCTGATATAATAAAAAGTTCAGAAGTCGAGACGAATCGGCAATAATAATAATATCGCCTTCGTACATACCGGGAAGCGTGCTTCCTTCTAGAGCCATTATCTGAGGCGCCGGGGAATTTACGAGCGTTCTTCTAATTGTTTTCGCGAATTCTTTCCCTTTGTCATAGTTTTTCGTGCCACATCTCAAATAAATGACCGCAATTTCGGCGCACCTTATTTTTTTATCATGCAGAGTAGCATTAAAGCCTAGCAATACATGTACAATATTAAAACCAGCAACCCTATTACATTTGAAATTATGATCTTTTTAAATTTAACTGCCTCAATTTGTAAGTCTTCCCAATTTTAAAGCGTCCTACTATATTTTCAACATTTTCAACTTGAAGTTCTCTAACTTTCATAACAATAAAAATTGTTTAAATTTTGATTTAAAAAATGCCTTCAATATTCCCTCTTTTCACGATCTACTTTTATGTTCCCTCATAATTCTTTCCACGTGACGGCATCATGATTATGTAACGCAAAAATAGCGGAAAAGGACTTGTTACCCGTCGACAAAAAAAGCCATTCTCACGGAGTCATTTCTAGCAAATTTGATACCATCTCGTTTTCGTAAAACACGCCCAATTCAACCGCAGAATGTAATCGCAGGCTGCGACATACACGTACACGAGTTTATGCAGACCGTATAGGCCATGTACCTCTCTAGTAAACTAGTGTGATGTCCCCGATTCGATCGATCAAAACTCTGTTCGCGTTCAAAAGCGAGACAAAGGTTATCGTTAGTTCGACATTGCGATATCCTATCTGTGCGTTTCATCTGGCCGTAGTCCAATGTAATTCTAGCCAATATCCTCCCGCTGGCCGCTTCCGTTCGAAGCCCTTCGGCTGCCAAAGATTTATACAAATTATAGCATCAACATTAACATCAAAATTCATTAATCAGACCAGCCCCCATGAAACCTTACGATTGCCAAAGAATATTATACCTGCTCGCGCAAGTCATACGGTACACATATATTCCGGGATGTGAATTTTGTTAATTAATATGCAACAGTAGCTTCGGTGATATCATCTTGTATCATTTTCGATATATGATACGTTTTATATGAGAAGTAAATTTATTTGAAAAAAGGTATCTTATAGAAGATAAATCAAATGAAAGATTCAGACCTCGGATCAAAAGAAGCCTTGAAAAATATGAAATTTCAAAGAAGTCGTATGGAATTTATAAACATGTTGCAAAAAACATAATTAGATACTTAAATATAAACAAATTTGTTTCACTGCGAATAAAGAGTACATAAGTTTCACACATATTCATTATCTAAAAGATTTATTTTTAATAATAAACTTAAATCATGAGATGCTAGTTTGCTACTTTGGTGCTATTCAATACATTTTTTTATATGAAACTTTTCTATTCCATTTATAAAACTGAAGAGCTGCTACGCATTCGAAATGCGAAATTCAATTAGTTACAAATTTTGAATCCACTCAATCCCTGAAATCTCATTTAATTTTAACTTCTATATATTCTAATTATTATTATCTTCAGCTTGAAGGATTTCATCGGTTTAAAATATTTAATTCTCAAATTTTAAACTTGTCAAATTAGATTATTTCCAAATGAGACAACGTCATAGTTTACATTCAATAAATTAAGCATGCATTTTCCTCAATATTCACACTCTTTTAATTAAAAGGGTTTTCGAATGGTCATACATACTTTCAAAGTTCTAGTTTTTTGTGAGGCTATGCTTAATCGGCCCGAAAAATTGGTGGAGCTTTGAAAAATATTTGACTACTTATCCCGAATTTCGGGACGACGACACACTTCCTTTTTGTGAATTGATTGGAAAAAATTTATTTTAAACTAGTTTCTACGACTTAATTGATGGAAAAAAAAATAATACTAGCATAAAATACTTACATCGAAGCAGTTTTTAGCAAACTTTTGAAATTTTAGTTCTATTGTCTAGAAATGAAAATGTAGCTCAAATTTTGAATCAGTGACATGTTTCACTTTACAAATAACAACACGAAAATTGATAAATTAATGACAAACAATTTTCTGAATGATTCATGTTGATACCAAATATTTGTATTGAGTTGAACAACTTGAAAATTATGAAAAGAGATCAATATTAAGTTCTGAAGGTGCTTGATGGTGTTTAAAAGTCTGCCCCCCCCCCCCAAAGTTTTGTTTCCATTCGGTAACCCTCCTATTTTAAAATATAACTTGAAAAAATCTATAAAAAAATAAAAAATCATTGATTTCATTCAAAAGGATGCGTATTACCGAATTCGGCGACACTTTTGAATGATTCCGAATGAAATAATTAAATTCAAAATGTGGAAACTGCCCAACAGAGCGGGGAAAGGAAAATATTTTTCAGTATTTTATAAGATCTTTATGTTCACTCTAAATATTTTGTAAATAATTTCGAAATTTGACATTCCACTCGGTAACACTGGTTAACTTTAAATAAAAAGTTTCAGTAAATAATATTTATTTAGATATTATTTATTTTCGTTTACCATATTATTACATTTTCTTAAGGGCTTCAAAAACACTTCGATGCGTTTTAAGAAAATAAAATAGTTTCAAATGTACACAAATCAGCTTGTTCTAACAAAAAACGCAGATAGAAATAATTGTTGTGTTTATACATTTTTCTGCACAAAAATATTTCGTTTGATCTCTGAAATTTGTATTTTCGTTCTACTTTGGGTGTGGAATATTGAGAAAAGATACTAAAGTTTGTTTTTTCAAAGTTCAATTTTTAAAAAGTCATACCTGCAATTATTATTTAATTTACAGTTAATAATACAATAATAACATTTTTAATTTAAATTCTTTAATTCTAAATTCCTTCAACTCCAAACTGTTTAATTATTAAGGTTATTTCACAGATTATAATTGAAATATTAACTTTTTAATCAATAATACCAAAAGCTATTAATTTTAAATTGTCTCATTGTAAAGTTTCAATGAGAAATTATTCAATTTGTGATGCTTTTATTAAAATAGTATCATGTTTTACGCTGTGAATTTAAAATTTATAAAATCCCAATATTATTAAAATGAAAACTAACAATATGTAGCGAACTAGTGAAAAAAGCGTTGGTTAGTTGTACATTTCTTCAGAAAGGTGGCATGATCCGAAGCTTCAATTAAAAAGTTATTACGTTTACCAGAATCTTTTCACGATTTTCTTCTGAAATAGATATGATATTTGATTAACAAATCCTCATTTTCTTAAATGTTAGTCTGCGACATTAATAAAATTGAATGGAATTTATTTTCCTTAAAATATAATAACCAAGTCCCATGGTCAAAGGATTTGTACACTGTGACTTTGATTAAGAAAATACGTTGATAATGAGAACCTGAATAATCTATTTAATTAAATTTCAAGAGTACATTCGTGTTGCAGCTGCTCCTGTGAGTTACCTGCTTTTATAAAGATAGATTCTATCGAGGATTCTATTTAATCAATTCTACTTGCAAACTTTGTTATTTCTTCAGATTCATATTTTATTATTCCACCTACTACTCTACTCGCTTTGTACAAAAATATGCCCGAGAATCTTTTAAGTATGATCTCCCAAGTTGTATTTATACCTTTTTTAATTTTCACCTGAAATTATTAATAATATTATATAATTATATATAATTAATTAATAATTAATTAAATATAATTAATTAATAATATTGGCTTCAAAGAAAAAACTGAGGGTAATCTTTACTCTGACTTTCGCGTAAAGATAACCTGCAACATCTTTAAGTTTACTCTGACATCTCGGTAATTTTCTTCTTCTACCTAAACGTGTAAGTAACTTTTCACGGCCCTTACAATTCGGTATGACCGCCGTTATCAGCTGGGCCGAAAAACTTCATTTTCCAAATTTCCTGACTTTCCCTTATTTCGGCGTGACCAACTTTTCATTTTACCTGACCAATAGTATTGAAAGACCAGCATTTTAATCTATTAACATTTTTAACATAGAATCTTTTATAAACAGAATAAAACATTTTCGAACAAAAAAATTCACAATTTCAAATTTATTTACCATAACCAAAATAGATGACTTTTCTACCATAAAAGATGAATTTTCAATAGAAAATGTCGATTTTTTTTAATCGGATAGATGAATTTTGGACCAAGAGAGAAGACTTTTTTTTATAAAATAGTTACGTTTTCAAGAAAATAGCTGATTTTTAACCAATTTCTTGAATTTTCAACCAAATTAACGAAATTTCAAACAAAGACTTCGACCAAAAACAGTTGCATTTACAAACAAATAGTTCAACTTTAAAGCAAACGAGATAAATTTTCAATAAAATAGTAGAATTTTCAACCTACAAAGTTGAATTTTCAATCAAATTTTCGAATTTTTACACGAAAATAAATTAAATTTCAACCAAAAGCCGTTGCATTTTCAACCAAATATTTCAATATTTTAACAAAATTTCAAGCCAAAAAGATCGATTTTTCAGAATCCAGTTAAATTTGGAACCCGGAAAGGTGAATTTTTAACAATAAGATGAATAGTCAACGTGAAAATTAAGACTTGATATTTCAACGACAAAGAAACAAACGAATTTAAAAAAAAAAAGTTTAATCTTCAACCAAAGAGTTAAATTTTTGATAAAATATCTAAATATTCAACGAAACAGTTGAATTTTCAACATATACAGATGAATTCTCAGCCTAAGATGTAATAACTGATATGTCAACCCAAAGAGATGAATTTTTTAACAAAAGAGATATATTTTAAATAAAAAAAAACTTCAACAAGGTATATTAATTTTCAAACAAATAGTTGAAAACACGAATTTTCAAAAAATAAAGATTTGTCAGTCACGAAGAAAAAGTTAATCCATTGTTGAACTTTCAAGTAAAAATACGAATTTTCTGTTAATCAGTTGAATTTTCAATCCAAAAATATGAACAGAAATTAATTTTAAATTTATTTATTTATTAACAATTAACAAAAATTAATTAATTATTATTATTAACAAAATTATTAATTATTATTATTTATTTAATTATTAACAATTATTAACAAAATTATTAACAAAATAGTTGAATCCTCAACCAAAAAGATTAATTATCAAACAATTGCAATTTACCCAAAAGGATTGAATTGCTACTAAAATAGATTAATTTTTAAATCAGAAAGACAAATTTTCAAGAGAAAATAGTTGAATTTTCAACCAAGAAATATTTCAGTTGAATTATCAATACCAACATATGAATTTTCAACCAAAATGTAATTATTTTGCCAAGAGAGTTGAACTTTCAACCCAGAAAGACATAAAACATAAAGGATGACTTTGAAAAAATTGTTGAATTTTCAAACAAATATTCATTTTCCCTGACCATTAATGTTCGAAGACTAGAATCTCAATCTTGATCAGTAAAATTCCCTGAATTTTCCTCGATCTCCAGGTTTTCCCTTACCTACGACCACCTTGATCTTTCTGAAGCCGCACTTATCCAATTTGGCTATTTCACTAACCGTTAGCTAACTTTGCTTCAGCTATCAAAGCTAATGGCTTCCAATTTTAAACAAAAGACAGTTTGCTTCCTACAGATGGTAATATAAGGTAATATTTGTGCTTTACCCATATGAGTAGGTAAAAATACAGAGTCACCTGGAACAAAAAATTATCTTCTGTTTTTCTGTGTTTTGCTCGGCTAACATGATAATGTTACGGTATTTGACATACAATTTTCCACCCCTGTCGAAACATTAACCACCATATTGATTAATGTTCTGAACCATGGAGCATATACATTAACGAATTAACACATTGTATAAACAATAGTATAAGTTCTGTATTTTAGGCCCTTAAACGATCATTAAACCATGCACCATTTCAAAATTAGTGCATGCCGATCAGTTTCTGTCCCACGAGTCCGACTCTTCGATCGAATAATTACTAATTAATCAGCTTAACAGTTCGAAATTAATTAAATCAACTTGGCGCTAATAGAATTTCATCGCTTGGTGAAAATCCGACCTGGGATATACGAGTAAGCGCGACTGTTTCCACGAAACGAATTTTCGATTATTTGCAAAATCACACATCAGAGTAGAAAAGCCTCGTCAATGAGGAAATGGGCAAATCAACAAATATAAAAATGGAATCCTCTTAAAGCTTTCCAGGGAACTGCAAAACTCATTCATTCAGCGTGGAAAAAGCGAATCGTTCTGATACTCTACCAAACTCAATGTTAATCATAATTTCTTGCAAATATAAATCTTATCTGTTTCTCAACCTCTTAATGTTTAAAAAAATTATATGTATAAGTATAAAAATTTTATCAGCTACTCAAATTAAATAATCAATAATCACAATTCAATATAATACAATTCATCTGAAAATCTTATTTAGGCCGTTATGAGATAAAATTAATTTTTGGTAAAGAAACCAAATTGTATTTCTCAAGTGATGACTTCGAATTTCGATGTACATTACTAATTAGATGATAGAATGCTATTGCAAGTTATCAAAAGTGAATGAAGCTGTCTGCAACTTGAAATAATTACATTTTTAACTTCCACTATTGAAAACTCTGCAGTTTTTAATTGAAACCGTTTAAAAATCAACGAATTTAAACTAAGATAGTTTATGAAGTACACTTAACTCCCGATACACAAACCTCCGGTTTACGATATACCTAGAACTTGAGGCCTCGGAATTTGACAATGCGGGAAGCGTGAGAGACGCTGCTCACAATCAGTCACGCGTGAAAAACAACAGGAGGGCCGCACTCAGCGCGTAAGTTGCATCAGATTACGTCATCCGATCAAGGCTAATGCAAGCCATGCCCGAAACCGTTCTCATATCGGAAGTTGAGTGTGTTATTAAAGAATGAATAAGAAGATTATTATTATTATATATTCAAAATTTGTATTTTTTTAAATTTTTGGTGTGGTGGCCTAAACAAAGTTTCTTGTGAATTTTGGCTCAAATTTTGATTTTTTCAAAAAATGTTTCACAACAAAATAGAGTACAAAATTAGCCCAATTTTTTTTGTATCGAAAAATCAAAATGGCAGTGCTGAGATTTTGTTAAGAAGCGCTGTTTTTTTGGGAAAATGGTTCACAAGATAAGATTTCTATTTATAGCACGCTCTTGTACGTGGTTGATGCTCTCCAGCACAACTTTAAAAAAAACTTCAAATGGCATGGCTGAATCTAAAACAATTTTTTTAATTCTGGC
This sequence comes from Andricus quercusramuli, assembly GCA_932178445.1. Classification (NCBI taxonomy): domain Eukaryota; kingdom Metazoa; phylum Arthropoda; class Insecta; order Hymenoptera; family Cynipidae; genus Andricus; species Andricus quercusramuli. The sequence goes on from CAKNXH010001095.1 coordinate 110,969, forward strand.
TCGAATTTGAATTTTTCCGAAAAATTGTTTTGTGACATAATAGAGCACAAACCTAGTACAATTTATCACAATTTTTTTTTTTTGAAAATTCAAGATCAACTTCTTGGACATTAAATATACTTCATTTAGTACGAAGGTCCCGATCAGATTACAACCGATCCAAGCACTGCTTATAGGATATTTAGCATTGAGAGCATTGAAAATTAAACCAAAATTTAAACATATACGAAATCCAAAAGTCACAATTCAGATGTGGTTTGAATAAAAAATTAAAACAAATCAAAAATTTTACGCTATTGTGTTATAATTTAGCTTAACTGCAATTTAATGCTTTTCAAATTAAACAATTTTAATTTGGACGCCTTTTTATAGAACAAGATTTGTGAGATTAGATTGTTTTTTAATCCACGTATACCCCTTTTGGGTTTTTACATATATCTCAAATCCCCCGCCCACAGGAGATCGTCAGACATTAAACCCTTAAGCTCACAACCATTTCCAAATTCCTATTACCCCAACTATTATAATAAGCCTTCGAGCAATGCCTGACGTACACAGTCCTGTGAGTTTTTCAATTTCTAAAATCGCCTACAGTTTGCAGCCGGATTTTTATTAGAAGTGTTCGCATTAGCCTATACTTTTGGCAAGAGAAGTGGAAAACTGGAAAAAAACAACACTTCTCAACACAGCCGGTTACCAACAGACGAGATTACCTACATCCACTCTCGGCGTTGAACCTCCCGCTCAACAGTAGTTGAATGCAGTGAAGACACGACTAGCAGACAATCATGAACGTTCACCCATCCGAGCGCTAACCGTCTCAGACCGTGCTATTACCCTAACCAATCGTGTTAGTAAAATTTTAATGCAGAAAAATAGGTTTCATTCATCTCAAATTTCCATAAACGATAATAAATATGTTTTAGCCTCCTTCAGTTCCCGCGGAGAAACCAAACTACCTTCCTGTCGAGATTACGCGACAGAATTTACAAGCCACAATTACAAGGATTCGGTCGGAACCACAGCGAATGCCGGTGCAGCAAGAAACTATTTGCCTTCGCTTACACCGCGTTTCTAATTAACACCGCAACCAAGTCAATAATACTTCCCATGAGAGGATTTACTTGGCGCGCCAAACTTTTTTCAAGCACATACTTCAGCTGCAAATTAACGATGTACAGTAAATAGAATTCCCCCTTCTTGAAACACTTGTCACACTTGTCACAAAAATATGCAATATGCGTGACTGGAATTACATCTTAATTACATATATCAAGATGATAATTATTCCATCTGGCATAACACATATAGGAAGCAATTCCTCGAGATCTCGAGGGTCCTTTCAGAGGTTGCTGAACCCCAACAAGCGTCAGGCAGAAACCAAGTCAAAGTGTTAGGTACTTACTAAATTTGAACCCCCAAGGATGAGATCATAAATACACAAAAGATACAAACACAATTAATTTCTTTCACAGCTAGAGACTATAAACATTTTAGTTTAGACTAGTGGATCAAAAAAAGTCATTCCACCGACAAAAAACTGGTGTAACCATTATATGTTAACAGCTTTCACAGCCGATAATGCTTTCAAAACAGGGGAAATACGGCGATTTTTCACAAAAATAGCAGAATAATAGAGAAATGAATTCTTTTGAATAAAATTAATGTATAGGTATCACATTGAATTTAATATATAACGCTGAAGATTTCAAGTTGAAATATATTGCATTTTCAACAAAATACTCCAATTTTCAACAGAAAAAGATTAATTGACTGTACACCAAAAAAATATTCATTTTCTACCGAAAGAGTTCAATTTTTAACCAAATAGTCAATTTTTGAAACAAAAAAGACTTTTCTGCCAGAAAAATAAATTTTCTATCCAGAGGGACGAATTTTCAACAAAATAATTAAATTTTCATGAAAATAGTGGAATTTTTAAGCACATAGTAGAATTTTCAAACTACAAAGATGATTTGTCAAACAAATAGCAGAATTTTTAACAAGAAAGAAATTAATTATCAACAAAGAGTTGCATTTACAGCCAAATAGTTGAAATTTCAAGCGAAAGGGTCGAATGTTCAACCAAAAAGTTCGTCTTTACTAAATATTTGAATTTAAAAAAAAATGATAGAATTCTTGAACGAAGAAGATTAATCTTTAATAAAAAACAGTTACATTTTTAACCAGATAGTTACGACCAAAGAAGGTGATTTTTTAATCAAAAAAAGTTATTAACAAAATAGTTCAATTTTCAACTAAAATTATGAATCTTACAAAAATTCATTTTTAAGAAAGAAAGTCAACCAAGTAGTTGAATTTTCAATCAAAAAAGATTAATTTTCAACGAAAAATATAATAGTTGATGACGTTGATGTTTTCACTGAAATAACATTCATTTTTAATTAAAAAACTGTCGAATTTAACCAAAAAGAGTTAATTTTCAAAATAAAATATGATACTTCATATTTCAGCTCAAAAATATTTGTACACTGGAATTTGGATTGAAGCAGTCCCATTTTACTCCGGATTTGCTCACTCAAGTGTAGCAAACGGCTCGAGGGCCGCACTTTCTGCACGTTAGTTGCATTAGGTCACGCGCGCCATCCGTCCAAATCCAGCAGAAATGATTCACGGGGCCCTGCTTATTTGCGTTTGGAAGATCTGGAATCAGGATGAAAGCCAATGCAAGCCACGCCAGAAACCCGTTCTTAATTCCAAGTTCCAGCGTAATTGAAATAAAAAATCACTAAATTCAACAAAAGAGACGAATTTTCAAGAAAGCAGTTGAATCCTCAAATCAAAAATATTATTTTTTAATCAAACAGTTGCACCTTTAACCATATAGTTGAATATGAAACTAAAAACGATAAATTTTAAGCTGAAAATAAACACGCAGTTTAAAACATTATTTTTAATAGAAAAAAGAATTTCCGACAAAATAGTTAAATTTTCAACCAAAGAGATGAATCTTCAATCTGATCAATAAAATGAATTTCTTAACAAAGTACTCTGACTTTCAACTAAGTAGTTGAATTTTCGCTCAAGAAGGTTTACTTTGTACCAAAAATATAATTATTAAAATTTCTGTTAGGAAAAAAATTAATTGTCAAGCAAAAAAAAAAAAACTTAAAAAAATAGTTTAATTTTCAACTATTAAAATGAATGCACAAAGTGTCACGGACCACTTAATTAAATATACATTCGCTTCTTGTTTATGGGATTCCTTGTTCTTCTCCCTTGACGGTTCCTGTCGCTCCATATCGCTTCACTACTTTTTACTGGGAAAGGTATTTTTGTTTTTAACTCAATTATGGATCATTTTGCTGCCAATATTAATATAATTTTATTTTTTGCTTCCTCTATCAATTAAGCACATGAAATTATTACTATGTTCACCTCGTTTTATTTCGTAAATAAGTAATGCCATACTTTTACTTAATTTACCGCTATTCTATATTTGTCGTGGAAGAGAAAGACAGAGAAAAGAAAACACAATCTTTTCACCGTTGACGGGTACATTTTGAAGCCACACAGAATTCTGTCATTTCACCCTAGGGGCTGTCCTTAAATTACATAGCGGAATATAAGCCTTCTCTAAGACCTCCCCTCCCCGAAAACTTCATTAAAAAAATTCCCTGATTATTCCTTGACCAATTTTTCATTTTCCCTGACCATTCGCATTCAAATACCAGTATTTTAATCTTGTATCATAATATATTTTTAACATAGGATCTTTCATAAACGGAATAAAAAAATATTTCAGATACAAATTTAAAATTTGCAAATTTATTTATTTATTTCAAACAAGAAAATGACTTTTACCGTAGGAGATGACTTTTTAACCTAAAAGATGAAATTTCATTTTAAAAAATTCATTTTAAAACCAAACATACGAATTTCCAATAGATAAAGTCTTTTCAGTTAGAACACAAAAAATGTCAATCTAAAATGTTAAACATTCAAGCCATTGTACTTTTCTGTACAAAAATTAGATTTTCAACGAGAAAATATGAATTTTTAGCAAAAAAATTAATTTTCAACAAGAAAGTTAAATTTATTGTTGATAATAAAGTCACGACCTTGTAGTATATGTGTCAATTATAGTCTCCAAACGATAGGTCAAAACAATAAAAAATTCGTCCAATTTCAAATTTGTCGAAACGTTTCGGCTATTATGTTAGCCCTCATCAGTCAAAATTTATTTCTGATATTGTGATGGTAAAACAACATCAACAATTATAAAATTAAAAACTTCCATTAAAATAATAAATATAATAAACTATCAAAATTTCAAAGATGTTAAAAATAAAAACAAAGCTTAAATTAAGAACAGATACCATTCACTGAGTCATTGACGGGCGACATTGTGAGACATTGTCAGACAAAGTTAAATTCATTTCCTTCGTTCGGAAAAATACATTTTCAACAAAATAGTACAACTTTTACCCACGAAGTTGAATTTTCAATTAAAAATATGAACCTCTAACAAGAAAATGATTTCTTAACAAAGTGGTTCATCCAAAATTTTCAAACGAAATAGTTGAATCCTTGCGCAAAGAAGATTACTTTTCAACCAAACAGTTGCATTTTTATCCAAGAAAGATGAAATTTCTACAAAAAGAGATGAATTTTTAAATCGAAAAGATAAATTTAAAAAAAAATCAATTCAATTTTCATCTAAAAAAGATTTCTGTTGACTTTTCAACACCAAAAATATGAATTTTAAACAAAAAGTGAATTTTCTACGAAATACCGTAAACGCGGTAAAGTCGCTCATGTAGGGTAAAGTTGTCCACCAATAAATTCGCACCGAATCAATTTTAAAATGAAGTGCGACCCCTCTACTAATTAAAACAATCGATAATCTTTTATTTTTGCACTAGGAAATTTTATATTGAATTTTAAAATATAAATTAGGAGGTGAATAACTACCCCATTTTACGGTAGTTAAATTTAAAAAAAAAAGTTGAATCTTCAACCAAGAAGGATAATTTTTTAACAAATATGTTGAATTTAAAATCAAAAATTGCATTTATATCCAAGAAAGATGCAGTTTCTACTAAAACAGATAAATTTTTTAATTAAAAAGGAAAAATTTAAACAAATAGTTTAATTTTTATGCAAACAAGATTTCAGTTTTACTTAATTTCAATATCAATATCAGCCCAAAAAATAATAAACTTTATAACTAAAGAGAAAAAAATTTGTAATCAAAAGAGCTGAACTTTGAAACAAAAGTATAATAGTAGATGACTTTCAATTTAAAAAAATTAACTTTCACCGAAAAATGGTTGGATTTTCTTTTTAGATGCTGTTCATTCAGTTTGCATTTAGGCAAAAAAAAGGGTGGAAAAACTAATTTTCATTTTTTCAAGAACTCAAAAAAAAAGTATAGTATTTAAACGGCCCTTAATGTGTAAAATACAATCAACATGAAGGTTTACTTTATAATTTATAAATGTTTAATATTTTTTAATTATTTCAAATCATTTGTTTGCTTAAAACATTGAATGCTAAAATGCATTAGGTATGTATTTTCTCCAAGGACATCAAAAGTTTTCATTACAAATTCCATCAGTGGTCATGATCAAATTGCTTTAAAGGTTGGTCCAAGAGAAGTCAAAACTGCAGTTGACGTTTCATTCTCATCGATTCGACTGGCCGAGTTGCGGAAACAAGAAGAGACAAACATTAGAATAGGGAAAAACTCTACTGCAACGTCAAGTGCAATGTAAACGTCCACCGCAGATGCTGAATTTCAAAGAGCTTTGGATCATTCTTGTGGTTCAAAAAACACTTGTGAGAATTCTGATGAAATTTCAATAGAAACACAAGTGTGCTCTTAAAATGCTTGTTCTAATTATTTTTGAAAGTACTAAATTATTTATTAGTACCGTCAAACGAAATGAAAATTTTCAAAGATTTTTGTCTACTGGAAATCTCTTTTAGTCAAGGCAAACTGGGTAATGGTATTGTCATCCACGTTTGTCTAATCAGGAGTGGTCTGTTCCATCTAGCTAATCAGCGTTGTCTATCGCGAAGATGAAAGGAGGTGCTCATGTCTCGCCCTACAAGCGAAGCTAACGAGCTTCCACCTCCTGTTGAGCGAATCAAAGGAAGAGTACTTTCGGAAACTACAATGCCCTCGGACTCCATTTAAATTCATTTCTTCAAAGAAAACAAAAGCAAATCTGCTCCCTAAACCGTCAATTCATACAAAAATCTACGTTTGCGGCGTGTCTACCTGATGAATGATTGTAAATTGATAAATTTCCTGATTATTTCCCGGTAATTTTAAGAAATTGCAATGATTTCTGATTTGAAATAGTGAATTTTGGAAAAGAATTATAATTTTGAGTTGGATCATCAGGTAATCTTTTGTCATAAGAATTCCAACTCTGATTTGGAAGAGAAAATTTTGAAAAAGAATTATAATCCTGAATTTGAACTGTTTTCTGCATCATTTTTCTTTTACAATGTCAATTTTCAAGATTTTAGTAACCCTAACTCTATAATTAAATAGATTCATTTAATGCGAAAAAGAATTAAAAATGTTAAATAATAGCGACATTATAAGCAAAGTCGTATTTTCCCCACCGGTCAGCGCTGCCCCTTCTTTCCCTACATATGATCCAAAGAAATCCTCCGCGACAGAACTGTTTTTTTTTAATTTTCTCGGAAGATTAATTGGGACTTTCGGCAGTACTTTTTTGGGCATGAAACTTATGAATACTTTTACTTCATTATAGAGAAAGCTTTGTAATTGTGACATTATTGAACATTTTTAAATTCATTTAGTTTAACGTTCCTCAATTTGAAAATGTCTTATGTAATGTTCTAAGAAATTATCCGGATGCGTGTGTGGATGGGTGTGTGTGGATGTCACACTTTTTTGTAAACACGATAACTTGAAAACGGTGGAAGACAAATTAATGAAATTTTGAGGACTTATTTTCACCACTAATATCTTGAAACTGACCGAAGGATATCTGAAAATATTTCTTGCATTTTTTTTCAGCACTTAATGATATTTTAAAAATCGGTTTTTCATGGTAAAACTTTTCTCATTAACATAATTCAAAGTTGATGCAAGAAGAGAAGGGAAGTTATGGTAATTTATATATTTTTAAAATCGATTTTTATAGTGAAACTTTTTTCATTCACATAACTCAAACTTGATGCAAGAATAGAAAAGTTGTGTTGATTCAAGACGAATCGATTGACCCGAGGGGCCGTTCACTGGAGGAATCAGTGATTTTCCTCACTTAGAAT
>CAKNXH010001095.1:123243-171179 GCA_932178445.1 Andricus quercusramuli
ATAACAGATCGTAACGAAACACGAACCCCGTCCTTCTACTTTTAATGCTACGCAATATGTAAACGCTCCCCTAGTGTGGCCGAGAAACGAAGGAATCGATGAAGAATCAACGAGCAATCAGCTGGACTCAGGCGGAATCAACAGAAATCAGTCGTACTGATGCAACTCAATGCGAGCAACGGTCAGAATGATCCCTGTGCGATCTTCTGAGTTTGGATTCGATTCTTTTCTTTTCTTACGCTCAGAATCAAACCGGATTATGCTTCATGTGCGGAATCACAGGAATCGTGATCTAATTGACGGAATAAGTATGCTCACGTAGAATCGATTCTAGAGTGGACGGCCCCTCGGATTGACCTATAACATTGATACATTTTATTGAAGAGTAAGGAAGCTATGGTAATGCATACTATTTGAAAAAACGGATTTTTATAGTGAAAATTTTTTCTCTAGGATATTTTGAACGTCAATTTTCAAATAAAATAATTCTCACAATTTTTGCAAAAAAAGTCATAACGCCGGGAAAGGGATAGGATGGGACAGAACTTTTTCCTTCTCTTTTCTAGCTTGAAAAACTAACATTTCAAATACAAAATTTGATTTGTCTGATTTGTCATTATATATTAAAAATTGTTTTTATTATTTTGTAATTTTGTATTTTTTGTAAATTTCTACTTTTGAGATGATTAAAATGAAAACTTTAGTTTGTCTACTATTTAAAATATCACTAATGCTTCATCTTTAAGGAAGCACATACATTTGCTAACGGGAAGCAAAGTGCTCGTAAAAAGAACACCGTATAATTATGAGTAAAAGTAAAGTGGAAACATTCAATATCGAATACACAGCTAGTTTGAAAAATTTTGAAAAAATGAAATGGAACTATTCTAGCAATTTTGTTCCAAAAAAAGTCCTGTCGAATAAGAACGTATTTGAATTTTGTTGTACCATAATAGTCCTATTTTAGCAGTACCTTTTCAGGACATAAATATTATAAACATTTGTGAAAACATTTAAAACTGAAACTTCTTTAGTACTTGTGACCCTTCTCAAACTTGTGAAAAAATCTCAAGTATAGTCGATACTTCACTAACAATTTTTCTCATACCGTGTAATTTATTTTAGTGAGACTTTTATCGGAATCCTAATGAGATCCAAATGGAACTTTTCTGTTTTACTCGGGAAGACTTCAGAGTTTCATGAAATATATCAAGAAGAAATATTGAACCTAATTTTTAAACGAATTTTCTTCGACGTCTTGTCAGGTTTCTGAAATATTTTCTGCAATGAAAAAGCACTGATTGATTCGTTAGCTGCCGGCGGTGACAAGGCAAAAGAATATGTATATATACATAAGATGCGAGAGAAAACTAGAGGCAGGACAGGAAGGAAATAAGGGTGACAGGGAAAGGGGGTGATTTGATCGAAAGATGAAGAAGGCAAGAAAAGTAAAAGGTAGAAGAAATGTGACGAATGTAGGTGCGAAAGATGGGGTCTGGCGACAGGATTTGCCATAAGCCCTTGCGACTGCAGGGAAGTAATCTTTCCTTCGTCGGTTTGGAAAAGTCAAGGAAGACTGAAAGCACAAGGGAGACAGAGTATCTGCCAGGGAAATGGGAGGAAAGGTCCAGGCATTTTTCTCATTGCTCTTCTTCTCCTCCCGCCCCTTTTCACTATTTTTATTCCTATTTTCTTCCTTTATGATATGCTCCCCGCGTCGCGGCTTCCGCCAGTCGGAAAATCGACGGCGATAAATATTGGCAACGCCCTGTATTGTTACTTCGCTTTGCACCAAACAAAAGACCGAATAACTCAGGTTGAATTGAGGAAACCTGTTATTTATTTCCCACGAAATGCTTCTTTCAATTTTCAACTATTTTCATCCCTCGCGTGCAAAGCTTTACTTAGTGGATGTGATTAAAGTAATGAATATGGATCTTACTATGGGATTATCAGTAAGTTTGCGTAATTGTATATGGTCTATGATGCATGATGAATTTGTGAAGCTCTTCGCCTGGGGTGATTGCTAGAAAAATTGATCTGCGACTCATGTTGGAACAGTGTTGTGCAATAAACGTGTTACTTAAATGAGCTGTACGGAAATTCTAGATTGATCTAAAAATTTACGTTTCCCCCTTATACCTCCACCAAACTTCCTCTTCTTACTTTTCTTAAATAAATTCTTTTATTCCGGGCAGTATAACGAGGCTAGAACCGCGTAAGTGAGGCTTACCCCGAAAAGGAATTGACTTCATGGTATGAAAATAATAATAATAATAATTGATGAATTATTAAACTTACTAATTGCTATGCAACTTACCCTAGTTATGCTTGCTTTATTGATTAGAGATATATACCGAATCCATTTCAAATCATATATGCAGTGCAAATTTAAGTAGCAGAATCATTCGCTTCTTGAATATGTTCTTTTCCAAAAGAAATAATAAGACGAGACGTATTTTACCGTATTAAAAAAAAACATTTTCGCGAAGTTATGAGTACTTGGAATTTTAGGGTGGCTTAAAAAAATAATACAAATTTTTGCCTCAAACCTTTATAACTTTTGACCTAGTTGAGATATTTTAGTTTTCTTCTATGACTCTTTTGGAATTTGCCGAAAAATTAATAAAATATTTCAAGTCTCTTTTCTCAAAAGCTCCAACTTTCTTTTACTCACATTTTTTTGCTGAATTTGTACTCGAATGGCGGATAAATCTTGTGAGTTTCATGAGTTTCATAAAAATCATTTTTGCGGCCACCATAATTTGTTGTTTCCAGAAAAATTTCAAAATTTTCCTCGTGAACGACGAAAAATACCGTAAATGAGTAACAGATATTTTTTTTCAACTTTTCAAGATGATCCAAATTTATTCTTAGAATGTTATCGAATCTGTCGTTTCTTAATGCAAAAATTTAATATTTCGAAATGTAAATTCTCGTGGCCACAAAAATAGCTTAATACCGCATGAAATCCACAGGATTTCTTTCTTACAGAATCACAAATTTAACAAATTTGTGATTTAAAAATGACAAAATATAGAAAGGTTGGGTTTTTGAGGAAATCCACTTTTAATCTTTTCAGATAAACCGCCGCCATTACATTAATTTTGAACATTTTGTTAATTTTCTGGCGGATTTCAAAAGAGGACGCTAACGCCTAAATTCCTCTAAAAATCACATATTATGTCGCCAAGAGATTCTATGAGTTGAAGTGTACCTACCTGTCTGATTTAAAATGGATTAAGTCTATAGTAAAGCCTTACGTAGAGTAGAAGGACAATCGTGAAACTCACCTGTAACAAGGAAAAAAAAGCTTTCATTAGTATTATATCGATATGCATAACAATAAATTTGTATTATCAAAATTTGTAACATAATTATTTGAAATGATGTTAATTATGAATATGGAAAAATATAAATGAATAAACTATACAATAAAGTCATTTATTAGTAACTAAATTTAGTTTTCTGTCAAGTGCACAAATATTGAAAAATATTTGTCACAGTAATGTACAATAATATCTGCTATGATTTCCTTTTGCCTCAGAATTCCGTATTCTTTAAAATAATTAATAACATCGATAATTGCCACATTGCTGAATATAATAAATCTAAAAAAATATGTAATCTATATGTGCGATTAAAAAAAACTAATGCCGTAATATTGTATTTAACATTACTTATTTGAGATTCATTTTTTTTCTTTCGATTTGAATAATAAGTTATAAATAGTTTTTTCATTAATATCTCGAATTTAAAACGTTGTCATCGTGATCATTTGAAGCATTTAGTAATTAAAAGATATGTTCCCTCAGAATTTCTTGAGTGGGTGTTCAGTAGTAACTTATAATTTTTGTTGGGTCAATCATTTGTTTGAGATCATTTATCTTCTTTTGATATGAAAATATTATTAGCGAATTAATATCGAATGATATTGCATTATATTATCTTACTAGCCGAACAAACAATTAACTCAACACTCAGAAAAATGTTGTTTTTTTTTAATCAAACTAATTCTTTCTTTGATAAAAGGTCGTCCAAATTTTTTATTAAAAAAAATGCCAAAAAATTCTCTCCAATCGGATTTTTCTCATTTACGACGTCGGGGTCGGAATTAACAGAAAGAAATCATTTAAATGTCGAGGTCCGATAAATGCGTCATTTCGATTGAGAATAAGATCATCCAATCCGCTTCCTTGAAATAAATTGATTCAGTACAGCAATTTTTCACTCGTTTATTTTTTCCTGGGATAGCGCTATTTCATTTTTTAAAGAAAATTATTTTTCTTTCAATATAAGATAAGTGTATTTAATATCAAACTAAAGAATAAATAAGAGAACTTCTACTGTGGTTTTCCAAGAACTACCCTCATCCCAGAAGTACTGTTTCGGAAAAAACTCAATATTCCTTTTTTACTGTTGATTCAATTATTTCGCTTGCGTTGCTGGGATGCAAGAAAGGTATCATTGACGCCAATCGCAATCAGAAACTCCCTTTATTTTTGTCTCGCTGGATTCTCCTCGAACCAAATGACAAGAGGTAGGTAGTCGAATCGGTATTACTTTCTAGGGTTTGTGTTTTTTTCGAAATCCAAATCCCCATACCAACCTCAGTTGAGTACGGAATGTACGTACGTCCTAGAAATCCAATTATCCGATGAAACCGAGCCGATTCGCCACATCGTGCTGCAGTTTGTACACAGCCAAGAGCCAAGGGTTTAGTGTGGACACAACGAATTCAATGGTAGTCTCTAGTCTCTAGGCCACTTCAGTTTTAGAATCTAGGCAAGTCTCCGCAAGTCGCCGAAGCCAAATTCTCAACCCAGTCGTGCGGTTTATGTGTATGTTTACGGACTTAGGATCCCGAAGTCAATTAGTTAGACTTTCCCCACCTTCTATTACTATCTCTCTCGCTCTCTGTGGTGCCTTACTCTTATCTTACCCACCACCCTTATCCTTCACAGCTCAGATCCTTCGTAGCTCTCTTGTTAAATAAACCGTCTCAGTTACCACGTTCCTGGCTCTGTTTGCCCTTCAAAGCGTTTTCCTTTCTCCATTAAATAAAAGATCCTCGTGAAACAATGATAAAAGCCCCCAATTAGTGTGCTATTGTCATAATTGATCGGCTCGTTTTCTTCCAAAAGAATTTTTAATCTTTAAATAATGGCTGCGTCTATTCGTCCCGAAAAATTTGTGGAGCTGGAAAAGGGGATGGACTAGTCGTCTCGAAATTTTCGGATGACTAGCCAAATTCGTGAAAAATATTTGACTACTCATCCAGAATTGCGGGAGAAATAGACACTTCGTTAAATAATAGGCAATTTCCATCGAATAGTTTGAGTTTTTAGAACTTATTTAACTTAACTTCTTTATATTGTTTATCCATAATATATCTATGATAATTAATTAAATATTAATTTAAATACAATTTAGCCTATAAATATGTATTAATCGATATGAACATTTTTTCAAAAAGGTAATAAAATTCTGAAAAAAATTGTCGACGCAAATTTTTCAAAAAGGTCTTCATTTTTTATAAACTAACAAATACATTTAAAAATAAAAATAAAAAAAATCTGCCCGCTTCGCGGGCACATTCTCATCGCGCGCTTCGCGCGCAGCTCGCAAGTTTGAGCGCGCCTAGGGCGCGCGACTGTTGGATCTCGCGCTTCGCGCTCGATCATATATTTATCTCGCGCTTTACGCTCAATTCCTCTAGATCTTTGAACTTCGTGTTCGACTTCGATGAAAAGAAAAAGTTTATTTCCAAATATTAGAAAATTATCAAAACCTCTACATATGAAGTGATTCTTAAATTTGTTTTTATTTTAGACTGAAAAGGAAATTTATTTACTCAAGGTTCTATCGACCTTAAGGAACACATTCTCATCCAGATACTCGCGCTTCGCGCTCGATATTTGATTTCAAATTCATTTGAACCTTGCGTTCCACGCTCGGTTCTGTGCACCGTATAATAGAAACAAAAAAGTTTGAGCGCACTTACGGCGCGCGATTTGGGCGTCGCGCTTCGCGATTTGTATTTGATTTCAAATCAAGAATAATTATATAAATTAGGCGACAAATTTTGTTAGTTAAAATGTTATTTTAGATTTTCCGTTTTTCAAAAAAGTTATTTTTTTCATTTTGAATATATTCTTACAACGAAAATTGATTTTTCCAAAGTTTTCCAAAAATTTGATTTCTTTTACTGTCAATGTTATTTTCACGAATAAAATAAAAACTACGCATCCTATCGAAACATGATGGATAACAAATTTGTACCTCTTCTTTGAATGAACAAATGTTGTGTCCGTCATGTTTTTCGTAGCTTGTGTTATTCGTCTAAAAATTTATTTTTTCTATTTTCAATGCTGTTTTTTATGAATAAAACAAAAACTACGCGTCATATCAAAAAGTGAATAATAACAAATTTGTAGATCTTTTTTAGGTGCATAATTTTGGTCCAGTCATCTTTTGTCGTATCTTGCATAGTTTCACAGAAAAATGGAATTTTTGATTTCTCATTATTTTGTTGTGCGATCAGAATTTAAATTTCTTATTTTTTGAAAAATTCAAAAAGTTGTTATGAAAATATTGTAAAGTGTTCAAAAATCAACGTTTTTCTTCTCTTGACTTTTTTTCATAACGTGCGTTTTTCGGCTTAAGATGTTCATTTTCGTTTGTTTTTTGGAATTTTGAAAATAATATAACTCTGGTAATTTTTTTTTTATCTGAAAAAGTCATTGGGATATTTTTTTCCTCTTTTTGCTTACTACTAATAACCGTCCATAGAATTTCCAAATCTTCAAAAAAAGTGTTCTCAAAAATTTTCAAAATGTGCTCACTTTTTGAATTTTCATCCGAAATAGCTGGTTAACGAACTTGTTCTTTCTTTTTAGGCCCTAAAAAAGTATGCCAAAGCACAACCCAATCTGATTATTTTTTCGAAAGTTATCGTGCCTACAGACAGACAGACAGACAGACAGACAGCCAGACAGACAGACACCTTGGTAAAAACCTTTTTTTCTAGCTCAGGGGGTCTCAAAACGTGGAGATTTGATGAAAACCGACCAAGTCAAATTTTACATAAAACCAATACCTTCTCATCAGAATGAGAATGTAATTACAATTTTTTCAATTCGGTCTTCGCGCTCGTCAGTGGTGCGAAAATTCTTGCAATTGCCTGAATTTATTAGAGGAACATTATTTGAAGATACATTTTTATAAGCCATTCAACAAAAAAATTTATTAAGCAACAAATTATTTGTTAAAAGTTTATTTTTTATGATTTTCTTCAGAATTTTATTACCTTTAAAGAATTAGAATAAGTTAATATTCGTAGTCTGAATCGTATTATGAACCCAAAAATGTACTTTTTTCCGACTGTGTGTCTCTCCGCCCACCCAGTGAAGTTACGGGGTGAAGTCATGCCAAGCCCCGGCGAGTCACATTTCTGGCAAGTCATATTATGGCAATTCTCATTTCGGAAAATATGAAGTCTAGAAAAAATTGGCAAGAACGCGGGAAGACATTCCTGTGATTAATCACAAAATTAATGTAGTTCACACCCCTAACCCTATTCAGCGTTTCGCGGAGGTTTGGAAACACTGAAGTCATTGGTTATAGAAATAATTTATGTGGGCTTCATATTTTTCGAACTGAGAGTTTCCGCAATGAGAATTTCCGTGAATGTGACTTGCAGCAAATTTGACTCGTCGCAATGTGACTTGCCGGCAGTTTGCATGATCCAGACTCGAAGTTACTGTGTTTCTATAGTTTTTACATTCTTCTGTTTCTTCTTTTTTATAACACTGATTTATGGATAAGTATACGTCCTTATGAAAAAGGTTTTATAGTTAGACGATTTCATTTCAGGAGTTTTCAAAGTGAAAGTATCTACAGTTGATAATTTTTAAATTTGATGTGGCCGAAGTTGTGCAATTTAAAAATGAAAACTGTTTAAACCTGAAAATAAAAAAATTCCTAAAACTAGAAACACTTGAAATATTATGGATGATGTTGAAATAATGCATTAAGATTGACAATTTAATATTGCAATATTCAAAATTAAACCTTTTTTAAATTAAAAATTGGAAAACCAAGCCTGGAAATGAAATGATTATAAAACTTTTAACTCTTTTAACTATATCAATCTTGAGAATTTTCAAAATAAACTCGTTTAAAGAAAAAGTTTTTTTTCAAATACCATTAATTGAGAATGGAATACCCAGATTCAGCAGCTAGATGGAACTAATTATATATATACAAATAATATCAATATTTGGGGTCTTTAAAAATCAAATACGTTCCCAAAAAAGAATATCAATTTGAAAAATAAATTCTTGGTATTATTATTCTGTCCTCAATACACTAGACTTTCGATGTAAGCACGGATTCGGTTCTGACATTAACTTAAATCGAGAGTCTCCGAAAATAAACAGTCAGGGCCGTGTCGTAATGTTGCGCAACGTGACGCAATTACAGATAGGCCGTTGGAGTGCAGCGCTTCATCGCTATGTTACTGTTTTAACTAGGGTGACTGACCACGAACGACCTAACCTTTCGGCGCCGCGACTCGTCTCATCCACCGGCGTCAATTCATGGAACGTATAAATTGAGTTCTTAAATCGAAATTCTAGTGTATTTGTTAATGTTTTTTTTTTGAAAATGTAGAATTGTAGAGATTAAGAAAATGACACTTTTTCCCATTAGATTTTTTTTCGCCAAACGTTTATTTTTAATAATAAAAGCTAAATATTGAAAAAAAGTTTCTCCCTGATTCAATTAAGTTTTAGAACTTAAATCGTTCTAACTCGGCCAAATATTGTTGAAATGAGTTCATATTTGTATGACATATTCAAAATACTCTAACGATGCCTAGAAAATCATGAAAATGTTAACAATCGCTCATTGTTTAATAATTTTTAATTGCAAAATGAAGTCAATCGATAATTGTGCTTTCTTGGTTCCGCCGCTAAAAAGTATCTAGGTAACTTCGACTTTCAATCAACTTCCAGTGAGTGATTTGTTCAGCAATTTTGAATAAAGTTTTTTGAAAAATCTCATATCGATTCGCTGTAAATTTACTGAGATATTGAGATTTGGAAAATGTACTCGACGTCTGCCCGCGCTGTTAGCTAATGCGTCGTGACGACTGCTTTGTCAGGCAGCGTGCTCGAAGTCTGCGCGGGCAGACCTCAAGTACTTTTTCCAAATCTCAATGTCTCAGTAAATTTTCAACGAATCGATATGACATTTATTCAGCAAATAAATCTGTCACTGGAAGTGGTTTAAAAGTCGCAGTTACCTGGATCATTTATACCGGTGAAACCAAGAAAACACAATTATCGATTTACCTCGTTTTGCAATTAAAAATTATCAAACAATAAGCGATTGTTAACTTTTTAATGATTTGCTAGGCATCGCTAGAGTATTTGGAATATGTCCTGCAAATATGAACTCATTTAAATAATATTTGGCCGAGTTAAAACAATTAAATTTTAAAACCTAATTAAATCAGGGAGAACCTTTTTTTCAATGTTTCGTTTTTATTATTAAAAATAAACGTTTGGCAAAAAAAATCTAATGGGAAAAAGTTTCAATTCCTTATTTTCTACAATTCTACATTTGCAAAAAATTGATTTTTCGAATTTTTGAAATTTTCATTTACTAGAAATTTTTAAAATGACCTGCTAAAAACAACCTCCTCGCCTAAACCCCCAGTTTCACGCACCTGCCACATAAGCTATTAATTTAATTTAAGGCAGCTTTCGTGCAAAAAATTAGGTCACTGAAAAAAAAGTTTTCTATGCGTTTGAGAATTGAAATTATATTATCAGAAATGTCTTCTGGTAAAAAAAGGTTATTTTGTATGAAAAAAGTTCAAGACGCACGAAAAATAATTGTTTTAACAATATTTTTCACATCTGAATTCTTTCTTTCTGTAGATTCTTAACAATTCTTCAAAAAATGGTTAAATTTTAATAAATCACGGCTTATTTTTCAGAGAAATATAACATACAACAATTCAATATTAAAAAAAAATAGTAATTCTGCTGTATATAAAAACTTTTCTCTTAAATAATTATTCAATTGAACTAAACTAACATTTTCTACAAAATTGAATAATTTTATTTTTGAAAAATTGTATAACCTATTTTAATTCAAGTACCTATGGTATAATATTTATAGATTTGACTCCGATCCTTAAATTTGTCCATCAGACAAATTTTCTCTGATGCAGGAATGATTGTGTTTTGATGATGCGAGATACTGTTGACCTGACATGAATGCTGATCGGAAATGGAAAGACCACCCCAGAAATTTAAGAAAAGATTTGATATAGAAAAATGTATCAGATTAGAACAATTATATTATACACTTGTATTAATTCTTAATACCATTATTTAATAAAGATAAAAAATAGTACGCTTGAATTTAAGTCTTGCGTCCTTATTCATTAAAATATGATTGATTCATTTAATAGAGATTTATGTAAACAATTGTAAATACTAATTGATTTAAGCTTAGAAAGTAGATATATTCGTTGTTTCTGAATCTTACATTTCTTTAAATAGATCAGATATTTTACTCAGGACAAGAAGTGAGCTTCCAAAAGTTTCTGTAAAGTTAATTTACTAAAATTAAGTTTTTTCAAAATGAAAATAATTTATGAACATTGAATTTATCCAATCAGACATCTTATTCAAATTTTGTATATTGTAACAAATGGGTTTACCAAATTCATTGGTAATAAAAAATAAAGAAATTAAAGAAAACTTCTGTACAGCTTTAAATTTGTTTTCCAAATCCTTTGGCATAAATTCCTATCGTACGTATAACTAGTCAAAAATGTGGAGGGGGGATTATTAAATCGATACCTTGAATAATTTTCAAGATACCGAATTTTCATCTTACAATGATTTCTTTCGAATTGACACAATCTCCGAATGCGAAATTCCCCCTTTCAACAATAGATTAGTGAAAAGTTTATCACAAGGACACATCCATTAATGACTTTCATGTAAACACAGTGATAAGGATTTGCATGAATTTCATACTAATTTATTGTATACAAGTTCTATCAGGGTCAATTATTAGCGATCAAAGTGATGATTTCAGTCAAGTACGCAAGGCGCACACCTCAGCCTGTTTTTCACAAACAAAGTGATAATGTGGCCTAAAAATGCTCTTCCCCCACATTTGTAATGTACAATTCATCGAATTAAAACAAGTTTCTATTTGTTTGTTAGTGTAGAAGGCCGTACGCGAAGAGCGGCTAT
This sequence comes from Andricus quercusramuli, assembly GCA_932178445.1. Lineage (NCBI taxonomy): Eukaryota > Metazoa > Arthropoda > Insecta > Hymenoptera > Cynipidae > Andricus > Andricus quercusramuli. The sequence goes on from CAKNXH010001095.1 coordinate 134,526, forward strand.
TCTAAAGTTTTACCAACAGATAAATTTTTAACCAAATAAAATGATGAATCTTCTACCAAACAAACAAAAAAAGAACCAACAATATAATAGTAGACTTTTCAATTAAAAAGAATTTACTTTCAACAAAAAATAGTTGGATTGTCGTTTTACTTTCTATAAATTCGGTTGGCATTTAAGCGAAAAAACGAAAAAGGGGGCAGTTTCTTGAAAACATGAGAAAAGGAATTCTTTAAAAAAAGCGTAAAAAGGAATGGGGGAAAGAGAGTGAAGTCTGTATTTAGATGCTTTACTTGTAGAATGAAATCACTAATTTTCATTTTTTCTAGTGTTTCAAAAAATTGTTGTTCACATTTATATTTTCCATGTGGAATATCACATTCTGCGCTAATCCCTCTCCAACTAAGTCACAAATCTTCAAAACACCTGTTAACCCTCATAGCCTGGCAGTGTGACGTAGTTTTTTAATGGTGGCAAAGTGAATTTTATAAATGGTAAAAAAAAAGATAAATTGAATCGCATTTTGAATGCCTAGACTGCATCTAAATAAATCGCTTCGAAGTAAACGATGAGTGACTCATTGTTTAGTTACACAACAAAAGACATACAAAAGAAAAGAGAACCTTTCAGAATATGCCAGTTAAACAAAATATTTTCAATTCATAATAAAATCTCACACAATTTGAGAACAATGCACTTGATGTTAGGAAGACCACTGTTTTTATCTCCCTGTATTTCAAGTACTTACTATTTACAATCTTCTTCTAAATAATTTATAGTCTCGTTCCTTATTCTTTTTCTGGCGTAATTCTCACAGACACGAGCGATAAAATCTCTCAAAAAGAATAATAAACGTCTTTCGAAAGGTGACCAATGTAGAATTGCGTGTAGTGCGTAAACGAGAATAGAAATACAGTGAAGTCTCATCTATTTCCCCTCTCACCTATTTCCCGTCGCCACTATTTCATCTCATCCGTACACGGTTATTTCCACGCGTCACTGGCTGACCAATTAAAAAGAGGCCCGAATGTCGCCCTCTTTAGTTTGAATTGAGTATTTTAGCATGACGTCATGGTAATTCATACAACTTTTCCGAGATAATATTCTAAACGTAAAAGTAAATCAGAAATGTACAAATAGTGATATTTCTCAAGCGTAGAATCTGTTCTCTCAGTCATGTTCCATGCTTTTGTCGATTGACGAACTTTCAATGTCACAAAATACGATCAACTGTCCAAAATTTGAAGTCAGAGTATTCGATTCTTGTCAAATTGATCTGATACACTAACCTGAAGTTTTTTGATTCTATTATATTGAGTTTTAGTTGGCAAATTGTCGTGAATCAACAAAAACACTAGCAAGACACTAGAAAAACAATAACATTCATGCAGTGATTCATTTCCAATTGGAATGCATGTAAGAGAGAAACTGAGGGTTAACATGCCCTGAGGCCAGAGGAAGCACAATTAGTACAGTGGCGCCTCTGCGGCCCGATTGGGGTAACTAATGACAGCTACCCGAATCGGGCCGAAGAGGCATTACTACACTAATAGTTGTGCTTCCTCTTGACATACTTTCTATAAGTTTCTGTCTGCTGCAACTCTTCTGTTTCTAATTTCTTAAATAAGTAAATATCTTTAAATATAGTTAATTTTTCAAAAATGTTTTCGTTTGAAAAATTGCTTCAACGATTTCACCTATAGAAAAAAAATCAAAAATGTTTCAGGAAATGATAAGAAGCGATAGTAAGAAAAAATTCAATCGCAAGAAACAGCGTTAAAGTAAATTTTTTTCGTCAGTTGAAAAATATTTCAATTGAAAATTATGTTCTTTCAAAATTACATCATCAGTATTATTGTTTTGCTTCCTGAAATCATAGAAAAGGTATTTTTTCAGAGATCTGATTTTCAGCAAGAAAACTACCTTAAAACTAAGTTATTTAAATTTAAGTAACAGTACATAAGAATTTAATTTAAATAAGGCTTTAATCCATTTTTATTTCAATGTCTAAAAATGAATATAATATAATATATAAATATAAATACATTATATAAATATTCTGGGTAATATAAAAGGAATTATTTTTTATGACATTCTATTCTTGGAACCCTAATAAAAGGATTATCCTCCGAACCCCAGTTCTGGACATTTTCTCACGAATTCCGACTTTCCCTGACGATTTCTGTCGAGAAACGTATCAAAAGTCGATAGAAATGGTCTGAAGTCCTGACTTTTTTTCTGATGATTCTTGACTTTTTTTTCAGTTGGGATGCATGAAAGAAGTGATTAAAACTTGTGCAAACACAGAACATGCGTTCAGCTTGAATTATAACACAATTTTTATGTGAAACGTGGAAGCAATTCTGGGACGGATAGGATTTACAGAAAAGGTTAGGAAGAAAAATGATATGGGAAACGATATTGATAATTTCAATATCTAATAAGATAATCACTGAAACATCTTGAAAATCTAACACTTAAATGAATTATGTAATTATTATAATTTTAATAATTATTAAATTATAAATTATTGAAGAATATTCATTTTTAATAATTTGATAAAAAATTGAAATTGAACCAATTAAGACTTAATTTTTATAATAGAAAGATTATGTATCAGATATACAACTAAATAAATGAAGCTGTAAAGAGAGAATTCATGGGAATGTTATTTATAGAGAGAGCGAGTAACAAAGCTTAATTTAATTTAATAATTAAATATTCACATCGCTGGTTTTCTTATAAATAATCTCTGATGGGCTCTAAATTGACCCCGAAACATGTTGGTTCCCTGGCAGCATAAAAAATACGGAGAAAGAATAAGGAAAGAGTGAGATTTTGGGTTTGGTTGAATCTTTCCTTTTTCCCCCTCTGTTTCCCTTTGTTATGCATTTGTCTTCAATGAGCCGAAAGGAGGTATTTTGACAATCTAATTTCGAATTGTGAATTCTTTTCATGCTCTGATTTCGGTGTTAAAAATTATTCATAAGAAAGTAGATTCCACTTCGATCCTAAATAAAAAATTCGAGTTTCGGTACCTGTAGAGCGGAATGAAACACAGTGTTTGCATCCCTAGGGTTGAAAAATTTGGTTTCAACTCTTTGTTTCAGAAGTTTCGATAGAGGCGTGATGAAAAATACATTTTCATCTATCCCTTAAGTATATCTTCCTTTTTAATAAAACACGCAAGAGTTTCAATTCATTTGCCAAAATCAGAATTCAATTCCCCTGCTCATAAATAAACTTTTATGCCGATCCCTGATATAGGCTTTCCTGGATGAAGGACTTGTGGGCGCGAGGTATAAAAGTAAAAAACACCGATATCGACTATACAGTTTCGTTACTGCTGAAGCAATTTCAATATCAAGGAAATCGAGGCGGTGGTATCGGTCATGAAAGTTCGAGCGGCGTCACGACGCCCCGAAAGTATCGTCTTGGATTCAGAAAGTTTTCCGAAGCTCGACCTGCCGTAAACAAGGGGCGCTCGTACGGAACTACCCTTCTTCTTCCCAAGCTCCAAAACGCATCCACTTATCAGTAGAGAAAGGAGAATGGTGGAACTGCACCAAAACGCACAGACAAATGCGGATGGCATGGCGGTGTTCGTAAGTACTACGTTTTCAGGAAGAATAAACGATCCCTAGTACCATAGACGAGATTCCAAAGACTCCGACCACTTTGACCGCTTGCCAAGCCCGCATTTCTTAAACGCTCTTCTGGATTTTCCAGCAAGAGATAATCTATTTCAAAAAAGGGATGCAAAAGCTGGGTGAATAATTCAAGGAGATTATTGTTACCTCAAGCAGATGAAAAAAAGGAATTTTCAACACCTGCACTTAAGAAGTACGAGAAGTATTCTCAAGATACATTCTGCTTGACTACCGATTACATTTTTCGATACATTTTAACACAAATATATTTATATGCGATATATTTTACGTAAATGTACCTTTTTGGTATAAAAGATAGTAAGGGGCCTATAATAATTGACCTCAACGAAATGTATTAATTTGGATATATTTTGCTCTGAAATGGGCTCATTTTTCATCAAGAAATAACGCCTTACTTTGAAATAATATCAAAAATTATCTTTTCTGATAATGGTAATTTTTAAAACATAAAAGATAGGGAAAATCAGTACAAAGTGAATACCCGTATAAAATGAATAATGGGAAAAAGTGACTGGCTTTTTCTGTAGTATTCTTTTGAGTAGCAATATTAAGAAAGAGTTTTAAAACGCATTTTTACCACTTACTTGCTATTTTTGAAATGTAAAATATGTTTTTCACATAGCCATGAAAATTTTGTTTGCTGACAGATTATCATTTTTTAAGGCACTAGGTACGAGGTAAATAAGCTTAAAATGTGAATATTCGGTTCAAATCAGTATGTAATACTTTCCACACTTGTTCATCATTTATTAATATTATGACTTAACATGTTTTTCTATCCGCCACATACTGGTTTCTCCTCCATATAATTTAATTAAAATTCAAGGAGTTACGTGCAATGAAAACTAAAAAAATATTAATCACTCATTTTCATTTAAATCGAATGAAGACCTAAAAACATTCATAATAAAAGTAATAAATACAAATTACATAAAAAATGTTGGACATCATTCGTACAATATTTCTCATTTTTTAAATACTGATGATCGTAATCAACCTTTCATACACTTTTGCTCAAGTGCTTACTCTGCATTTTCAACATTATTACGAGTGACATAATGATCTTAAGGTAAGTTTCAACACATCCGATTCGCAAGTTTGTAAGTTATATTGCGAACTCGGCAAGAAGAGCAAAAAACTCCGCCTCCTCGGTAAAATGATGCAGATTACATCCGGAGGTACAAACGCTATTCAATTATGGTTATGCAGGGTGTTAAAGACCCATGATCTTAAAAACAAACTTCGAATAACTATTAACAATATTATGAAGATAGTAGACGGTTATACAAATCAGTAAATTTATTATAACAGTTACAATCGTGTTCTATCTATAATATTTGATGATAACTTTCTGGGATCAAAATTGTGCTTAATTATAATTAATTAATTGTGCTTAATTATAATTAAGCACAATTACATATTTTTCAAACTTCATATTTCCTTTCAAATTCCAAACATTTAAGATTGAAACGTTAAAACTGCAGCACTTTCAAGTTGAAACGTTCAATAATATTTTCGAATAAAAATCTGATGCCTTCTTATTTGAATAAGTTTAATTCTAAAACAAGATTAAAAGTTGATTGTAAAGAATTGAAACATTGGAAACTGAACGATTCCAAATTTGGTTTCAAACTGGACAATTTTTATATTCGAATTTTGACACTAAAACGTTTTTATGCTGAAGAGTGGAAAGTTATGAAATAAAGAAATTTAAATTGCAGCATTGAAAATTGAAAATTCAGCGCTCTGTAACAATTCATACTAAAAGATATTGTTCAACTGAGTGATTTCCAAAAATTGTATTATTCTATGAAGCGGAAAATCAAGTTTTAGCGATGGCGTCCATCTGTATGTCTGACTGTCCGTTCGTAAACATGATAACTCTCGAAAAAAATAAACAGATCAAATCGGGCTTTGGCAGACTTTTTTTGATTCTAAAAAACGAACGAGTTCGTTAACCAGCCTTCCTCAACCAACGGTTCTGGTTTTATCCATCGTAAATGCTACGCAAAAATAGAATATTCCAATTTTACGCCAAACGACGTAAGATACGTAAAAAAAAGTTTAAAATAGGAATTGTAGCTTTTCAAGAGTGCTAAAAATTGTATTTCGAAAATTTTTAGATAGGAATATTTTTTTGGTTGGGTACATCGCAAATACCATGAATAAATAAAAAATTATAACTTTGAATCAAACAACAGGAAATACGGGAAACTTGCCATTTTGGTTTATCTATCGAAAATACTAAGCAAAAAAGATAAAATTCGAATTTTGATCCAAGCAACGAAAAATACAGGATAAGGCCTCTAGAGAAATCGCAACTTATAAAAAGTCCTACAAAATTTATTTTGCCCATTTTTGATAGGACGTGTTATTTTGGTTTTATTTATCGAAAATACTCTGGAAAAAATCGAAAATTCAAATTTTAAGCCAAACGATGCGAAACGCGCGAAAAATTCTCAACAAGGAATTGCAGTTTTTAAACTTTTGACAAAAGTTCCTGCGACTATGATATAACAAAAAATTTCATAAATCGCTTTAAAATATATGCCGAACAGATAAAAACATTGAAACATATGAGAAAAAGTGACATTTTCACGATTTATTTGATTTTGACTTCAGCGTTTTGAGACACCCCTTAAAAACTTTTTTGCTTATAATTTCTAAACGGAATCGTCTAAGATTTTGAAAAATAATTAAATAGTTCTTTGATAAAAGCACTTTACTAAGATAATCTTAGAAAACATGTATTATTCAATTTTCTAAAATCCCAATTTGAAATTAACCAAAGTTGAAAAAATTTATATTTATAAATTATAATTATAAATTTAAAAAAATGTCATTGTTTATATAAATAAAAAGTTTAGATTTTTAATTGCTTATTTAAATTATTCAAATTTAATTGCAAACGCTTTTAATCTGAAATTTTCCAAGCACTTAAAACAGTAGTTTGGAATTTTTCCATTCAAAAATGATTGATTACAACAAGCAAAAACTACAAAAATATAAGTCGTCTTCTGCTGCGCATATTCGGCTCAAAATCTAAAAGGCTGCTTGCAAATAAACTTTTTTTGATTACAATTTTTTTAATTAAATAGATTCAAATTTAATGTCTACAAAAAAACTATTTTATGATTAGATATTATAAACTGAATAATTTAAAATATAAAAATGTTGAAAATTGAACATTTCAAACTCATGACTCCAAGCTTTAAAATTTGAACTGCTTCAAATTGTGCAATTTGTCGTTAAATACCAAGGTGTGAAATTTTGATTCAAAAGCGGATTAAACCATTGCACAATGGAGAAAAGGTTGACAACTACATAGCTACTGGATTCAAAATGACAACTAAAGGTTGACGTACCAATAGATCATAAACACCGTTTTGACGATTTTTCAAGAGAATATAGATTTGTAGATGTTGAGTTGCAAAACATTTTTTTTCAAACCAACCTCGGAAGTTTGAGTTTGTATATGCATCTACATAAATCATGTTCCAAGTACTTCAATCCAGTAGACGGTAAGAGAATAATATTGACCTGTGCGCAATTTGACGTGTGTGTGTTTCAACAAAATGCTGAGACATTTGCGGGGAAAATGAAGAAGGCGGTCGTCCTTGGGTCGCTTCGTGTCCTCAGGGTGCACGAGACTTTCGCCGGATCACCGTATTGAATTCGCACAGACTGTAATTTACCGCGGTTCTACTGGGGCTGTTGACATTTTTTAGATGGAAGTTGTTCTCAGTAGGACCCTGCGGTGGTTGTTCAACTCTTTTTTTTAATTATATATATTTATATATTGCACACCGGTGGGTAAAGTTGCACATTCCCTCTTTATAGCTAAGCAACTTTGCACTTTGGCAGAGTTTGGTTACAATTTATTTAATTTTTGAGTCCATATTACCATTTTTAAAAAAGGTATTCATGACCTTTTGCAACGCCAGGTGTCAATTATTCCCCGATTCTGTAATGCCTTTATCCTTTTCTGAATCAAAATTTAACACCTTGGAAATTAGCGCATGTTTAAATTGAACTGATTAAAAATTACATAATTTCATGTGATATTAAATGACATTGAAAACGATTGTATAGTTTTTTCTCTAGGGTAAGGCCGCCCGCTGCGAACCCATCGCCATCTCCTTTTGGAGATCAACCCCTCATATTACACCTCGAACGCTTGCGAGTAAGAATTGAGTTGGCAGCAGCTCAAAGTGGTGGAGCTTTCCAAATATGCCGTTCCGAGGTACCATGGAACTTGCTTCTCCATTCTGAATGGTTCACGGAGGACCCGAGCTGTTGGCTCTGACGCTGGAAGGATGAAACGACACTCAGCTTTGGAAAGGGTTGGAAGTTATAAGGGAGTCAATAGCCTGGGGTCGGGGTTGAGAAAAGGAGGGACTTTCACATTCTATCCTCATTCGAACGAAATGAACTTAATATTGAATTGAATTGAACTGAACTGATTTAGGCTAGCTGTCAGGCGTTATTGCATTTCCTATCTCTTCTAGGAGCTTTAGTTAGTCGGGCTTCCAGTGGTAAAGACTATGGAGAGAGAAATTAATAATCATAATCTTCTCTCGTCATAAAGAGGCGCATGAATATTCGCAAAATCATGATTTCCCTCATTTTTATTTTACCGAAATTTATCTGACCGAATGACAATTCACCCTAGCTGCTATTTTCCCAAATTCAGCTTTGAAGTCATTTTTATTTTTTCAAATAACCATACTAAGCGGCGTAGGTGGTGAAAACCGGCTCACACACAAGCTTACACTTCATATAATTAATTATCTCTTTCTCCGAATAAGAAATGTTAAGATTATTGATTTTTTAAATTGATTAGCACAAGCTATTGAAAATTGATGGAATGCATCATACTTTACGCGAAATGGCATTTCGGATTTCGTTTTTCTGCGCTTAATATTGAATTTTTTACTTTGATTTTCATTTCAAAGCTTCATATTAATTTATTTTTGAATTTAACTTTACCTTTAACTATAGATTAACTTTACAAGTTTCTTTTCCTCCTCTGATGAGAAAAAAGTAATAAAAAAGCCATCAGGAGAGAGTGTAACTAATCTATTGGCGGAAAAGAAATAAAAAAATTTTTCCAGACCTATCTGGTTCAGAAGTTCCACTCAAAAATAACTCGTCTACAAATCAATCTTGATCACAGTATTTTTCCGTCTGCTCTATGTAAAATCTAAGATGCATTAAAACCAAAATCATGCCCCAATTCTCGACAAGCAGCGACATTATAAAGTAATTACCGATAAACGCCTCTTGCAAATTCGTGTCGGAAATGTAATTTACGAACGTGTCACGTCACAGGTGTAGACGACCCGCAAGTGCATGCATACAACACTGAAATCTGAGCGGCGCACTCGCTGAATCAAATTTTAATGCATCTCGGTATGGTTAGAATCGTGCAATGTAACGCAGCACATGTACAATTACACATGCGGTTTATACGTGTACCGCAAACACAATCAAGTACAAATTATTCTGTGATTCTCGGGCATTCCAAGTAGAATTCATAATGAGAAGGATTTGCGCAAGGTGGCCTCTAACAATATTGTTATAACAATATTCGTAAGCCGAATCTATTTTAAATAGTGCTAAGCCAAATTTTTCACATCCCGGAATCGATTGAGGTTGGCAGTACAGAACTAGATATTTAAAAAAGTCGGAATTTTTCGGGAGAGTGTAAAAACATTCTGTAAGATCGAAATCACAACTTGAAGATCAAAAAAATATCTAGTCCAGAGCTGAAGTGTTACTGAACTGAGGCCAAAACTGTTTCTATCAGAAAAAATGTTCCCACAGAAAAAACGGATAAACTTTACACATATATCGGTTGAACTTTTTTTTTCCATGACAAACAGACGTATTTTGAAAGACGCGAAGTTCGCTGAAAAAAACTTTATCGCTCTAAAAAATTTCCTGCAACAAATTTTATTCTTAGTTTTTTATGTGCTAGTATCGCCGAAATAGATTTGGGAAGTTGAGAATCGGAGACAAATTACAATAAAAATGCGATTTTCACTTTAAATGAAAAATAAAAACTTGCTCTCAGGATATTCAGTTTCCGAATGCGGGTGAAAAAATCTGAATCTGAAAAAGTTAGCCACGTTCGATTAAATCGTTCAAGAATTTTGAGACTATAATTTCACAGGGTTTGAAGAAAGGCTTTTAATAGGAATTAAAGATAAAATGTTTAATTTTTTACAATAATAAATACCCGCGTAGATCAATGTTCTGGCACTGGCCTAACCCAGTCCAGACCGTCTAATTTCCAGTCTTGACGCTTGCCAGACCGTCTGGTCAGCCGCTAGTTATGGGCTGGTCAGTCGCTAGTTATGGGATGAGAAAAAATGTCTTATTTTGATAGTATGAATTTCTTATTTTCTATCATTTTAAACACCCTGTAACTTTTTTAAAATATGTTAAAACAAATTTGCTGAACTTAGAACTTTTTTGTTCTTGGCTCGCTGATCAGCGACAGGTCTGGGCCAGGCCAGACCTTCCAGACCGAACTTACAATTGTTGTTCTTGGCTCGCTGATCAGCGCCAAACCTGTACCAGACCAGACTGTCTAGGTGGTAAGAAAAAAAGCCTTCTTTTTATAGTGTGAATATCATATTTCCTATCATTTTAGACACCCTGTAACTTTTTTGAAATATGTCAAAAAAATTGGCTGATCGAACTTAGAACTTTTTTTGTTCTCTAGCGTCAGACGTGGGCCAGATTAGATCTTTCAGACTAGACAGTCTAGATAAACAGAGATTTGGGCCAGACCTGAAACCAGATTGCCAGAACATTTTTCCACACGGGCACTTACTCCCAAAAGATATAGGGATGCTGAATAAAAATGAAAAATGTTTGACCGAAAAAAAATTATTCTGTTCCAGACAAATTAAGATTGAATGTCTCGATATCACAGTATAACATACGTTTTTTTGCTGAAAGGCCGATGAAAATAACAAAATATCTTTTTTGCAACACATGATAATAATTTCAAGAAATGAAGGGTTGCAGTACAGAACTAGATAACTAACATTTTTGGCGAAAATAGGCTTTTTGCATAAAAAATGCTTAAACAATCAAATACATGTTATGTTAAAAGGGTTTTTTCGAAATATTATTTTTAATATAGTAATAAGAAGATTAGTAATTGAAAACCAGATAACTGACTCTCTGTACTTTTCTACCATCATGTATGTCTTTTTTTTAAATTGCCTAACCTCTTACCTTTTTTAAAACTTTTTCTGACGATATACCGCTTACTAAAAGTTCCTAAGTACACAAAAGTAATCACGTACTTTTTTCAAAGAAAAAGCCCATGAATGAAACTATTTGTCACTTTTCTCAGAACAAAAGTACCAATTAAATTCCAACCTTAAACCTTCATTTTCTGAAAAAAGTCACTTTTATGACGTTTTTTTCACTTAACAGTCAGTGCGATATCGTCACACTAAATTTTGAGTTGCGTCCCCTTTCAGCCTCCCCAAATCTCGAGGGCATTTTTTAAATTAAAGAATATATTTTCAGTCAATATCCAAAGACGATTTTCAAACGCCATGAAATTTGAACCTCCACATTCTTCAATAATTTACTCGGAATTGGTTAAATTTTCTCCTCAAACTCACTCCAAATATCATCCAAATATTGATGCTGGAGGAAGAAAACAAATTATTACTACGTTCAAATTTCAACTAAAATAAAAATTTTTTACATTTTTTATTACAAAATCAAAAATGAGATTTTAAACCAATCCTTTAATGAAAGCGTGTATTTTATTTTAAAAGAATTTTAAATGCAATAAACACATTTTCGGAAAAATGTTGGTTATATTTTATCTTATATTCTTATTATTTTACTGCCAAGAAAGTGGTAACGAAAGCGTTATTTACAAACTAATTATTTATAAAAAAAATATGGTTGCTGGGAATGCAAAAAATTGTATGCTCAGAAAATATTCAATTTAGGAAAAACGTGAAGAAGATGAAAAAGGGATGAACTACAAAATAAAATAAATGTTAAAAAATCCACATAAAACTTCCTTCAATATAAATGGTACTGGGTTCTTTTGTAAATTTACCATTGAACTCGTTTGTCAACACGTAGCTTCTTATCTGAAAACTCGTCTGGGAAAATTTCCATTAAGAATTATGGACACAACCATTTTGTAGGTCATTTTCACTTTTTCTTTTTTGTTGAAAGTGCAAGTAATTTCAAAATTAAGCCTAAACATTAATAATTTGGAATGAAGCGTTCAAACCCCCTTTTCAAGTTCGTTCAGGGCTAACGTTACGGACAATTCTCTAATACTAGTCAGTGCCTAATTTTATTACAACGCTTTATAATTAAATTTTTGGCAAGATTCTGGAATATTCTATATGTTTTCTTTAATAAATTGGATCATTTATATAAAGATCTAAATTGTACATTTTCAAATTGGAAAATATCAGAAAAGTATCTATCAATTGCAGATTTACATGATTGAAAATGAAAACATTTTAAACTTAACAACTTCACATTATTGTAAATTAGATACACAGGAAGAACTTAAATTTGTTAAAATTTAAAATGTAAGATTTGCCTGGATTTCATACATGATTTGAATTTAAGCATGTCTGAATTTAAGATTCAATTCTGAAATTCAAGCAATGAGAACTCAAATTTGTTCAGTTTTGTTCAAATCCTGACGACTTTTAAGAATTTAATCCAATTCAATTTTAATGTGTAACAATTTTAAGTATTTGTTTACAGTGCAGGGGAAACTATGCTATGCTAAAAATTAGTAAATATTGTAGGGGAAACCAGTACGAGGTGTACGGAAAAAATTTCGAAGTCATAATATTGATATATTGATGAATAATTGGGGAAAGTATTATATATCAAATTAAAGCTGGAATATTCATTTGAAAGAGAGCAGTGCAATTACATAATTTATACATATTAGCCATTCGTTCTAAATTTTGTAATTTTTTAGCACGTTGAAATTTTACTCAGATGGTAGTCTTCTGGTTTGCACAATTTGATCAGCTGTAGGACATTGCGCATAAACACATGAAACAATAGTTAAGAGAAAATCAATCAGACAGTGTTGAAACCAAAAAATTAGAAAAATCGAAGGAAACAGTGAAAGAATATTGAAAGCAATTTTCACCACAATGTCAAAAATACTTCACCTACGTATCTACCTTTGTATCCACCTCGCACTGGTTTCCCCTATATAGTTTATAGTAAATTACTGAGAATAGTAATTGATGCTGTGGAAAGACTTACCTATTAATTCAACTATTTCTGTTCAACGAATGTCGATAAAATCCATGATTTAGTTGCTTTTAATGTTTCTAGAAACAATCTCGAGGTGCATCTCCTAACCTCTCTCTCGATTTCCGAATAGGTCATCGCTTGTAGCAGAAAAATTAGACACGAAAGCACGAAAATTATCGCATATATTGACTTCCAAATAAAACCATTTTAAAGATGAATAGTACAGTTAATTGTTCAACATTTTAATAGGAAAGTCATGTCGTTGATTAAAAATACTCAAAATCAGTTTTTCTTATCTCTCACATTTATACCTTTTTATACATAGATAACATTTCTTTTAGTTGTATTAAATATTGTGCTGAATATTGTAGTTAAAGTTTAGAACACAAATTTTTTTGCATATTCCGATAATAAATTCAAATGACTAACTCTTATAAAAGTGGCCTGCTCTTGCATAGTTCCCCCTAAGTCTAAAACTTAAATCCTTAATAGGTCATCAATTTTAAGTTTGATGTGTATAAAATAGAAAACGTTTACATTGTGGCCAATGTTTATATCTTTAAAATACTTTTAATTCTGTATTTAAATTATTATTCAACATGCGGTACCACAGTGCGATAATGTTAGCTAGTTCCGTTTATTCTGTAAGTCGATGCGTGTGAATTAAAATCCACAGATTTATAATTAAATTATTTAAATTATTTTTAATTATTTATAGTTTCAACAAAATAATACAGTTTCAAAAACAGATGGAAAATTTTTTATTGAAAATTTCTAAAAGTAAATAATTTCAGATTGAACCTTAAAATTGGATAGGTTGAAATTGAAAATACTTCAAATATAAATTCTATATCAAACAATTCATAACTTAACAATTGTAAATATACATTCTTAGAAATTGAAAAATCCTGAATTGAAAATTTGAACCATGTCTGCATTTAAAAAAATTCATTTTATAAAATAACTGAAATGCCAATTTTTTCTGTGGCTAAAGACAAAACCTGATGATACCAGTTAAGAAATAAATGTTAAAATTGTTTTAATTACTATATTTTTGTCATACGTATATCTCGTGAAACATTTCATGCGATCACCAATTTACCAATTAACGTGGAGTAGTAGAACGTCACGGATTGCAAAACCAGTTAAAAAGATATTGGCGCAAAAACGAGGTTAACAAAAAATATAATAAAAGCAAGGCCGGCAGTGATGTCAATGGGGGATTTGCGAAAGTCGCAAAGGGCATCCTGCAGTCTGTCGGTCGAGGTCTGTCCCCCGAAGCTATCATGTTTCCAACAGCAACAGTACTCGTACTAGGCATAGCAACTCTTATGAATAGCAAATGAAACGGGAATGAACTGTAACACAACTTCTCTCAGCAGTGAGAACGCTTTCTGCTACACTATACATTTACAATTTTAAATCTATAGACTATATGTCGACTTTTCGTAATCCGGCAACCTGATTTGTTCCTTATGTCAAGGACGTTTATACAAAGGACTCAGTTAAAAAAGTGACTTTTTTGTATAAATAAGATTAAGGCGAACGAGAACGGCTTTTATTTTATATTTCTAACTTACCAGGTTGAAAAAATATTTCATCCAATTTGTATTCAACAAATAACCATTCAAATTCATTAAAATGACGTAAAGGAATTTGAAGTTGTATGCCAGGACAGGAAAGTGTGGAGAAAATTAGTCTATAAGAAATTTGTGATGAAGAGAGTCAGCGGAGTGAAAATCGTCTGAAACGACAAAAAACCTTGGATATTAATAGGCCCGCGTGCAGAGCTTCACTTAGTGGATGCGATAAGAGTAAAGAATCTTACTATGGGGTTATCAGTAAATTTGCGTCTTTTTATGTGATCTATGACACATGATGACTTTGTGAAGCTCTTCGCCTGGGGTGATTATTGAAGAGATTGATCAATGACCTGTGTCGGAGCAGTGTTGCGGAATGCATGTGTTATTTAAATAAGCAACACGGGAATTCTAGATTCCTTTCACTTTTCTCATACACTGAGAAACTTTAGGTTAGAAAAATTACTAAAACGGATAGCAAATGGGGGCAAAATGCTTAAATTTCGACATCTTAATACATAAATAATAAGTTATACTATTTTTATAAGAAGATTTCCTATTTGGTAATAGCAATCCTTACTATTTTCTGTGGTGAAATCCGATGTAGGAAAAATTAGTAGAGAAATTAATAAATTGTACAAAAAGAATAAAAGTAATAAGTATTTTAAATAACATAATATACTAAATATGTAGAAGAAATTACTATTGTCTGTAGGAACACTATGTGTATTATGGACATTTCCTACTTTTTGTAACAAATTAAAAAAAAAAAAAGAGTACCAATTATTAAATTTGGTCCCAAATATTACTAACTGATTTAGCAGAAAGTATCGAGCCTTGGACCGAGCGCGGCCGAGTGCATCCGACGTGTGTCGATCGCCGATCATATTTTTAGGTTGCGAAAATGACATCTAATTTATGTTTCAATGCAAAATCCACAAAAAAACGTAATTTAAAAAAAATATTTACTTATTTTAATTACATTAAAAATTTTGTTGTTTAAAATTATAAAAATATCATGAATATCAATCAATTGAGGATAAAATGAATTAGAACCAATAAACTTTCTAGGGTAAGAGCACCAGTTATTGGCACCTTAAGAGGAAATTTAGACTTTAGGAAATAAATAAACACATAAAATATTGAATTCTGAAATAGTGATAATCATACCGGCACTCCAAATTTTATGCAGAACACACTGGAATGTTGAATTATTATTCAAAGATGAAAAAAACTTGAAAAATTATTAAAAATAAGCATGTAGTCTCAACATTTTAGTGCTTGGCACTGCTAACCCCAGTTATTGGCACCCCTCGTCACCAGTGATTGGCACTACACTCACATAACCTCTTCAAACTTCTGTAATTGCATTAAAACATTGATAAAAACAAATTGTGCATCTGAAAATATGAAATAAATTTTCTAATAATAATTCTAAATTTAGTATTTTATCAATTTTGTTTTTGGACAAGCCAGCATCTTTGACAGCAGCTATAAAGCCTAGCCATGTCACATATCTATTCTTCGGCTTATGTTTTTCTTTCCTCAGAGATACTCTCTGACGGGCAATAGTATGGCAATAAATAAAGTAAAAACCATAAATGTTACTAATTTTCTACTTTAAACTAGAAAAATGAATAAACAAATTCAAACATGGATAAATAAATATAGTCAAAATAAATCGCCCACCGATTAAATAAAAACTTTGGCTATTTATAATAACATGAATTCCTGCGTAACATTTAAAACATTGTAACGCAATATTATTAAACACAATATGTATAAAGATAATAAAATTCCATTTATAATTTAAATGAAACCAATATTTACCTATACCTCGAGGCCTAAAAAGAATAATAAATTATCTGAACAGAACTTTGGAGGTTACGATTACCGGTATATAAATGACAGCTTCATTTATTATAATTACTAGCTAATTTTTCGTCTACCTAGTAACGACTTTTGTTGTTCCGGCACTTTTAACACTTCATTTTATCAGAAATACGTGAAATGGCTCATGTCAACACAAGGTCTTGAGATTACATAACCTTACTTTTTTCCGGCGAGGCAGGGGTGCCAATGAATGAAATCATTCCCGAATTGCATGGTCTGGTCATTGGCACTGGGGTGCCAACGACTAGAGACCATACTTTTTATATTAATTTCCATTGGCACCCCCCCTAAAATTAATAAATAAATTATTGCCGAGGTTCATTCCTTATTTTGATTATATTGCAAGTATTTCTTTCAAATATTCACAAAAATTGGAACAGATTCACTTGTTCGCAACGTTGTTTGAACAAAATAAAAAAATGTTGTCAGCTAAACATTTTCTTTAGAAAACCGGATAAATTCTTGGCACCCTAAGAACTGAAGTGAATTCATTATTTTATAACTAAATTTGACATTATTTTATATGAATTATATATTTAGGTACACGCAGAAATAATGGTAGAATAAAAATAATACCAGCAAAATACGATAAATGTTTGCATTTTCTTGAAATTTAACAAAAATGAGAGAGGGTGCCAATAACTGGCGCAGTGCCAACCACTAGTGCTCTTACCCTATCATTTAGGTGATATGGAAGTTTTCATTCTGAGTCACAAAATGTCTTGTAGGTAGATGGATCATCGCCCGACTGCTGTCCCGGAGACGCGTGTTCGATTCCCGCCAGCCTTCGTTTTCTTCTAACCCGATTTTTCTTTTTCAGCTTTATAATATGATACTATCTTTTAAGAATATATACATATATGTAATTTCTAATCTTGTCAATTCTTAATTTAAATAAATGTGAATTATGCGTTAAATGTAGAACATGTGTGTAGGTAGGCTTGTGTGAAAGTTACCAACACGTGTTTATTTTTTTTTACTATTCCCACTGTAGCATATTTTGCTAACCAGTTAGTAATTCGGTGCGCACGTTCCCTGCGCATCATTTTACTACAGCACTTTGTAAATACTGTTATCTTCTACAGATATTAATCCAACAAATTTACTATTTTCTCCTACCAAAATTAGTAAATAGTGCAGACTTGCAGTTTTACTACAGAGGTTAATAAATACTTCAAATGTCTTTTACAATAAATGCAATAGTTTTAACTTTTATTCCAATATATTTTATAATTCTTTAAGTAGCTACGAGTTACTATTGAGGTTAGTAAATATTATTAAAATTTGCTTTTTGCCTCTCATTGCAAAGTTCAGTTAATGAAATCTAGTGTGATTTTTAACAAGAAATACAAACAAGGGTTTCTCAGTGTATAAATTTCTTGTTCCCCGGCAGTATAACGAGGCTAGAACCGAGTGATTAAAGCTTACCCAGAAAGGAATTTGACTTTAAGTTATAATAATAAAATAATAATCAGGAATAATAGTGGTTCAGCAGTTCAACTGTAGGAGAAATAGGGCAAATTTGCTTCGAAGAAGGGGGATTTTTTCATTAAAAAATATACGTGTAATGAACTAAAAGTAATAAATCCAACACTTTTGTAAGAAATATAAAATTAATAATAATACAAAACGTTAGCATTTCATGGTATCTATTATCTAAAATAGAATAAAAGAACATATAGGACAATATTTTTAATAATTGATGAAAATTGATGTCTTAACATCAGAATTATTATATAACATTTTGGTACAGTCAATCAACCTGTTGCATTTTTGTTCTTAAAAATTGTCTAATTTTCGATAAAAAACACTATCAGAGCATAACAGAAAAATTTTCAGTATTATCAATCTTTTTCGAAACCTAGTGATTTTTGTTGAAAATAACCGGTAACATGTAAAAAAACATTACCACAACCTGAAACTGTTAGAAAATGCGAATCTTGTCAAATTATAATGGCTTTGGTTTTAAAATACCATTTTTAATCTTTGAAATTCGAGAAATTTGTATTTCAAATCATCCTTTCCGGCGAAAAACGCTAACAGAACATAAAATTGTTGGAAATTGGGAATCAAGATGATAATTTTTGTTTGAAAATCCTAATTTCCGATGAAAAAACTTACATAACCTAAAATTTTAAGTCTTCTTTAAAACTTTATGATTTTATATCAAAATTTTTTTTTTTAATACTAATTTCAAACGAAAAGCACTAGCATGAAGCATACAATGTCGACCGCGCACGTATATTTGAAAAGAACATATATTCCTTAATTCACATAAGGGTTTCTATGATTTTTCTTTTTAAAGCTATTATTTGTAGACATCTCGTTACACCACTTTTTTGAGATGAGAGAATACAAATTTATTTATAAATGAAATGTTATAACAACTTTTATTTTGCACAATTAGTCAACAATTTGCTTTTGTTTCTTCTCCCTGTATCGTAGTTTTTCTACGCTACTTGTAATTTCTTTAGGCTGCGAGTGTCTTATAATTCTTGAAAAATTAATCGCATCTTAAAAAGAAATCGGAAAAATAAACAACACAGAAAAAACATAAGATAAACTTCACATTGACTTCCGACGAAAGATTCTTCGCAACAAAAATTAACTTCACAGGATAAACTTTACACAAATATCGGTTAAACTTTCTTTTGTTTCTCCATGACAAACACATGTATTTTAAAAGACGCGAAGTTGGCTGAACAAAACTTTATCGCTCTAAAAAATTTCCTGTAACAAATTTTATTCAATAATATCGGTTGGTGATAACCAAACTCCGTTCTTAGACTGTTGTCGATAAAATCCAAGTGATCAAATTTTTTGTCTTATATAGAGTCTTACATAAATATGTAATATATATAAATATATATATACAGTCTTATAAAAAACAACATATTTTAACTATGGTGTCAAAATTTTAATAAGATCGACGTTTCGGCTCGGCTTTGAGCCATTCCAAGATCTAAACAAAATAATTTTCTAAAATTACCTAAAATGAACAAAAGTTTTTTAAAGTCGAAACAACGAATTGAATGAATATATATGATAAAAACTAAAAATATTACCTGAAGTCGATAAAAATTGTCGGAAAAATATTAATGAAAAAACTGACGTAACGTCAATTATTTCATAGTCATTAATGAACAATCCAGTTTAAAATCAAATGATCTTTAGATCCCTAGCGAGATATTAACCCTTAAAGCGCCATGCTATGTAATAATAACACAAAGCGCCACGTGGGGTCGTGGACGACCCCCGTCGGACAATGTCACATTGCAAAGAGAGTAGCCGTTATTTCAATTACAAAAAAATACTGAATACTCTTCAACTATCCTTCTAGTGTGTAGATATGGTTTTATTGACGAAAAAATTTTTGCTGCGTGTTAGAAAAATAAAAATCTTACGAAAACGTGAAAAATTACTTTTTGACGAAAAAATCATAACTTAGTCAATTTTGAACATTTTAACCTAAAAATTTGAACTGTGATTATCGAAATATAGCTCTTCAAGAAAAAAAAAATTATTATAGTGCAGCTTTCAAAAAAGGTGGGGTCTTGGGCGACCCCCGACGAGACGGTGAGTGTTTCACACGTAAGCAGAAGCTGAACTAATCTACGCAAACTGTGTCGATCGAAATAAGAGATGTTCAACTAACGCGGAAGGGCACCACATAACCCGAATTAAAAAAAGTTATTTCAGTATAATCACGCGCGCGCAAAAAAAGTGGGGTCTTCTCGTACCCCATGGGCGCTTTAAGGGTTAAAGATCCACAATATGTGTACTATATTTTTAACAATAAGTCAAAGGCAATATTTAACGAGGATGACTTGAACATACATTGAGCGAACAGTCGGGTGTTTACAATAAGCAAACCTATAAATTCTCTTTACAATTATATCGATGGTAACATCAAAACAAACCCAAATGAGGCAATCGCGCCAAATGTCGAATATTTGAAAGTAGGACGGGTGTAAATGATTAAGGAAACATGATCGAAATTATTTTAATATACCTCGATAAGTTTTATTATTATTTAACGTTTCAATCTGTAAATTTATCGATTTTCTGTGAAATCTATTAATGAAGATGGACTCTAAAATACGTCTTCTAAATTGGTTTTTTCTCCTTGCCAAAACTTTAATGTTTTTAAAATCGAAATCGAAATGATGATTAAAATTCCAGGCATGTTGTGACAAACCTCTACTTTGATTACCCACTACACAATCTCTTTTGTGTTCAGCTATTCTATCTTTTAATCTCCTGCCGGTTTCACCAATATAAAACTTTTTGCAACCCTTACAAGTGATACAATAAACGACACCCGACAAACAATCAATACTATCGAAATCTTTTTTTTTTGTTCATTAAAAATTTATCTAAAGAAGAAACATTATTAAAATACACGTTTATGTTAAATTTTCGTTAAGAACCCTTTAAACGTTCAGATAAACCTTTAATATAAGGAAGAGTAACTTTAAGGTCTGTACTGACATGAATTAATCCATTTATTTTTTTAATAACTGAACATACAAAGAGATTGTGTAGTGGGGTAATCAAAGTACAGGTTTGTCACAACATGCCTGGAATTTTAATCATCATTTCGAATTCGATTTTAAAAACATTAAAATTTTGGCAAGGGAAAAAAAACAATTTAAAAGACGTATTTTAGAGTCCATCTTCATTGATAAATTTCACAGAAAATCGATAAATTTTTAAATTTGTTTTTCCGACCATTTTTATCGGCTTCAGGTAATATTTTTAGTTTTTACCATATATATTCATTCAATTCGTTGTTTCGACTTTGAAAAACTTTTGTTAATTTTATTAAATTTTATAACATTATCTTGTTTAGATCTTGAGAATGGCTCAAAACCGAGCCGAAACGTCGAACTTATTAACATTTTGACACCATAATTAAAATGTGTTGTTTTTTATAAGACTCAAAAGACCAAAAATTTGATCACTTGGATTTTACAAATGTTATTCTTAGTTTTTTCTGTGAAAATTCTCAATAATAAGGATTGTAGAGGATTTTGAGAAAAATAGGGGGGTGGTTTAAGGGGAAAAATATGGAAAAAAGAGGAGTAGGGGACTTACTGTGGTCCCTGGTATATAGGAACGTAAACTTGTTTATTTGCAATCTTCAAAAGAGAATCAGTTTTAAAATTGCATTTTTGACAAAACATAAGTAAATACAGTGGCATATTTGGTTATCAGAATCGCAAAATTAAATAATTTTCAAATCCAAAGAGACATGACTGAGTGATTGCATTTGATAAAAGCACGTAAGGTTTCAAGATGACACTTCGAAAAAATATGCTGAAAAATTATTTATCTCTAGATCCTCGAACATGCAGGGAGAGATAAAATATTTGCATGCTCACATAAACAGGTGTTTTATCTTTTTGCACACAATGTGCTTCCGTAGCTTCACTCTTCGTTCAGAATAATAATTAAGTCTAAAGAATGCAAAGCAATATTTAATAAAATTTAGAACCTAGTTAACAATGAAACGTCTAATGCATTTCTGTCTTTGAGAACCTTAAAAATAACAATTTATAATGATATAAGATAAGTGCCGGAATAGAAGAATAAGCCAAAGTCGAATTTGCATTTTTCCCGAATACATATTTTATATAGCGTATCATTTATTAATTCTCAGAACTTTTTCAGAAACGTTTGTAGTTTTTTTCACTACGAAGAGTTTGACTACCTTAATCAGACTTCTTTAAGCATGCATAGCTGTGAACTAATAATCGCACATCAAACTTGCAAACTTGCAAAGGGACCCCTTTTTCTCGAGGGAATTGCAATTTTCAGGAAATATGTAAATACACCACGCAAAGTGAAGAAACTTTTTCCAGGAGCATCGAAAAAGGCAATTTCCTATTTCTCTTTGCGAGCAAGAATGAAACTTGATTTCCTTGTTAAATGTTTTTAAATGATATATGGAGAATATAATGTATACCATTTTGTCGGCTCTGCACATCATATGTGTATGTATTTCAATAAAAATTCAGACCAGTAGAAAAGCACACTTTCTAATCATTTGCCTATTGAATCAAACTGGAATAATTTTTAAATTGGAAACATCTAAAATTTCAAATATATCCAAAACCGAAAAAATTTAAATTAAATTAAAAGTCATGGTTCAAATATCATGTGCCAAAACTCAAGGTTCAAGCATCAAAGATGAAAGATCAGCGGTCACGAAGTGAGACGTCAAATATCAAAGGTCAGTGATTAAAAATAAAAGGTGAAAGGTTTATATAGGTTCTTCTTCTTCTTCCATATGTTGAACGATGGAAGTCAAAAATGCGTTGTAGTTCAAAGGTAAAAAGAGATTATATAGAGCACCAAATTTGAAAATAGTATACATCAATTGAATATAAAGGCATTGGATTTGTTACGGGTATAGGGAATCACTCTGCTGTTTTTGAAAATGAATGTTTTATTTTACTTTGCAAAATCTTCTAAGCAGCTCAAGACTGATGAAAATAGATTATAAACAAAAACAGAAGCTGGCAAAACGAGAAACTGCTGTATTTCTATCGGTAAAAAGTTCTGAGGCATGTATTCAAGAGACTTATAAAAATCCAGCATTATCAATCACGCAAACAATTTTGCAGATAATTTTTTGATATTCTTAGAAAAAATTTGCATTCTCTTGAAATGTTTATAAACTCTTCAAAAGCGTCTAATTTTTTTTTTTACATCTTCAAAAATCTACATTTTGTTTAAAATTTGTTGAAATATTTTGAAAGTTAAAATTATTTTTCAATCTTCTCAAAACTTCTAAATATCTTCTCAAGTAATTAAAAAATTTCATAAAATTATTTAAAATCCTGAAAATTAAGAAATTGCCACTAAATTTTGCACGTACTTTTTTTTTAGTTTTGGAAATGTTTTCAAATCTTTTGAAATGTCTTGAAATCTTTTTAAATATTCTCATAAAATAATTTTTACAAAATGAGAAAACATTACCAATTCCCTTCGGAACCTTTAAGAAATTGGTAATCTTGCAATACTGACGAATTTTGTTTTAAAATCTCGTACATTCTTTTTGGAAATTTTCGAAATTAATGAAAATATTTAAGAATCTTTTATATTTTCTATTAAAATTCATTTTACCAAAAAAATATTTTTTTCTAAATCTTCAAAAATAGACATTTTGTTTAAACTTTTTTTTGAATCTTTTCAAAATTTAAATTATTTTCGAGTCGTTTCAAAACTTCTAAATATTTGTTGAAACAATTTAAACTTTTGAAATTCTTTTAAAAACCGCAAAATTGAAAAAATCGTCTAAAAATATTTCAGATTCTTCTATGACATATTTTGAAATCTTCAAAACTTAAAATTAACCTTTTAAAGTAAAACCTGAAACATTAGAAGAATTTCCAGAAATCTTATTTTTGATACCGGTAATTTTTTTGGTTACCGGTACCGACATTAGAATATTTTAAGTTTTTGTCCATAATTTCATTTTTCTCATTTGTTTAAAAATGTGAACGAGTTTACAAGTTATAGCAATGTGGTAAAAATATGTCAAGAGCTAAATAGTTCTATACCAAAAAGACAAATTTTCATCAAAACAGTTGAATTTTCGACAAAAAAAGATACATTTTTAATGAAATAGTTAAATTTTCTACAAAATACTGAAATTCTCCACCAAAGAGTAGAGTTTTTAAGCAAAAGAGATGAATTTCGAAGCCAAAATATAATTGTAGACTTTTGTAATGAAAATAATTAACTTTTAACCAAGCCAGATGACTTTTCAACCAAAAGTTGAATTTTTAACAAAATAATTAAATTTTCAAACAAATAGTACAAATATAACTGAAACATATAAATTCTGAACTAAAAATATAACAGAAGACTCTTCAATTAAAACGAATTAACATTCGACCAAAAATATTTGGATGTTCTTATTAGGTTCTATTAATTCAGTTCGAATTTAAGCGAAAAAGAGAGAGAAAGGGTAGAAAGGGAACTTTTCTTGAAACCCTGCGAAAAAAGAGAAATTCTTTAAAAAATAGGAATGGGCGAAAGAGCATGAAGCTTGTGTTTTAATAAGCAGTAGTGAAAACTCTGAAAAAATCTGTCGATCGTAGTTTAGGATATTCGCGTTTTTGTCACCCATTATCTAAAATATAGATTTTCGATAAAAAATCATGCTGCAATGTATTTGGTAACATTATACTTTTATGTCCTCGAAATGACTGGAAGTGGGTAATTTTGACATTTTAAGACATGCCAATCATTATTAATCAATTATATAAATTTAGGTGACCTATGTCATTATTATTATGTTTAATGTCTGAAAAGAAAGTTTTCGTTCTCAAATAAAAAAGGAACTTTAGTACTGAAACAAGCCAGCAACACAAGCTTCAATATACAATATTACAACAGGAACATTCATTTTTGAACGTAACATAAACTTTAAAAATTTGTAATATAAAATGATCTTCGATATTTTAACGGAGATGGTGACTGGTAACACTGAGCACAATTTCAAATAAATTTTTTTGTATGATGATATGATATTTATTGCAAAAGTAAAAACGAATCTGAAAAATGCCCGTTTTTCAAAATAATTCCACGTTAGTGACCGCACTATGTTATTCTTTTCAGAGTAATAGGAAATCACTCACGGATTTCATTCTGAATTTTTATGAGGCTGCTGCAAAATATATCCCTCTCTAATGGTTTTATTTTGTCGTTTTATTTCTATCATATAATGAGTCTTATGTTGGTACCGATAAACGTAAAGCAATGTTTGTTTAATCTGATTCAAGTTAAGCAAACTCCTTCATTCGCCTGCAACAATTTTCGGCGAACTGTCTCATACAGGAGTTTCGAATTTACCTCATAATTCCATTGTGTGAATTGTTACGTTACATTAATAATCGACTTTTGAAACAAGGTGGATGTTAAATTTGGTTCTAGAATAATAATTAAAATTTTATTCATGGATGCACCAGACATATGGGAAATGAACTAACTACACAGCGAACTTTCTTTTGTATACGGTATATACTAGAAGTGACAGTATAGAGATAACTAGTTCAATTATTGAATTAAATTTTTTTACTATACCATATCTAAAAAAAATCCGATTCCAGTATCTGCCCAGAAACAAACGGAATGTAATCTTTACAGCGTTTTCAGCGTAATCTTTACCTGCAACAAAAATTAACTTCACGTGTTAAGATTTACTCACCACATGGGAAATGGTTACCATGTCAACTCTATTAAATCTCGTTTTGTTTCGATGCAAATAATGTCAACTTTATCTACTTGAAAATTACCCCTAACAGAAATTCACTTATGTTTTTCCGTGTGCTATATGAGCATGAATTCATTTTTTTTGGAAGAGCGAAACGTTATTTCTTACAAAAGTAAAAACGAATCTGAGAAACTTCCAGCTTTCAACAAAATTTCCGGCTTTTGCCCGGTGTTCAAAATTCCAGGCTTATTCCCGGTTTTCCCGGTCAGTGGCCAACCTGCAATAACATAGTCCGCATATTTGACGTGGATTATGAGATGAGTTGGATCATTCGTTTCGAGTTTAGAGGCTTATCAAGTAGACACGCTACGGATCTCGTGATTAATCTCAGAACTCGTGAAACTGGATAGAACGTGTAAGCTATATATTTACGGAAGACCTTTCGCGACTTTCTCTTCATTCACGTGGCCGAAATGAATTCTTGGACAGAGGGCATCACACTCATCTGGAGAAAGCGCGCGTAGGTTAAAGTTTGCGGTGTCTCATTAGCTGGATATACGCGAACTGGAAGTTCAAAGCTCGACCCTCTCTGGAATTTAAGCCCGACCTAAAGTTTCTGAGTCTCCGGATACTCATGTATATAGAAGACCACCCGCTTTCCTTGTTGTTGGGAAAACTTTTTCTCATTTCTCATGGCAAAAGGAATGCTCTTTATACGCGTGTTCTCGCCGCGCCAGGCGCATTCTCAACTCAAGTGCACTAACGCCGACTGCTTTACATTTCATTCGGCCTCTCACTCCTTTATTTACACGCACTCGGAAAAATCTTCACCAGAGAGATAGCTCAAAATGGAATTTTTTCTGACAGCTTCACATCTTATGACATGGATGTTCTGTTTTCTTGAATTTATGGCAATTTTCTTTATAAAAATTGATAACACATTATTTTCAAACTTCAGACATGTCTGAAGTTGGAAAATTTATCTATCGCGATTGCAATCGCGATAAATAAATTTTCAAATCCAGCTCAGGAGTGCAAAAATTCAGTTTGCTGACATTTTGGTAAAACATGAATTTCGCACATCTTTTGAAAGTAAAATTTCCAAATTCGTTGTGAAGGAGATTTTTTTGGTTCCATCATGCCTTCACATCGAATCGGTTTTTGCGGTGGGTCAGGAAAATCTCAGAAATCCTTACTTAACACCGAAAAACTACGGTTTCTATTAGAACCAATTTTCGGTTCCAAAGGAGCTGCAAAAAAAAAGAAACCTGTCTTGCTGAAAAGGAACCGAAAATGCTAAATGGTTTCAAAATGAACCAAAAGTATGGATCGACACGGTTCCAATAGAGCCCTTTTTGTCACTTCTGCCTTGACTCACTTCGAACAATTTACAAATTAACGATGCACATTTTTGAAAATGTGAATAGCCATTTATCGGATATCAAAGAACTAAAAAAGAACCCTAAAAAAGTGTTCTATTGGAGTCTCAGCTCTAAATGATACCAACTTTTATCAAAGCCGCAACATTACCGAACCCTCAGCTTTTTCTGTGAAGAGAGAGAGGGGGAGTTCAAAGCATTTCTTGTGTAAGTTTTCTCTTTCTAATTATTAAAAAAATTAAAATCTCGTGGAATACCTGGAAATCTTTGCAATCCTTTGAAATTCTCTAAATTCTTTTTAAAATTATTTAAATCATTTGAAAATTCTTACAAATTCTCCGAATTTAATGAATATCGTACATAACCTTATGAAAACATTTTAAACGATTGAACTCCCTGGAAATCCCTTAAAATCCTTTAAAAACTGTGAAAATCCTTGAAATCTTAAAAATTCCATAAAAATTCCTTATGATCCTTTAAAATCCACGATAATCCCTTGAAATCCTTAAAAATTCTTTGCAATCTTTAAAAGCAGTAGGTATCTTTCCAAATTTCTTCAAATTCCTTAAAATGTAATATAAACCATTAAAATCCATCACAACTCCTCAAATTTTCTTAAAATCCTTTATAATATGCGGGCATTTCTGAAAAAAGGTTAAATCTGTTGAAATCTTATGAAATCCTCTGAAATCCGTGCATATACTTTGGAATTTTTTTAAGGTGTCTATAACTTCAGACAGTCCGTACGTTATACTTTCAGCTATACGGCCGGATTAAACATACGGACAGTCCGCACGCTCAGTTCCAGTTGTACGGCCAGGTTAAAAATACAGACAATCCGTACGTTGTTGGTCGAACACCTACCTATTTCCAACTCCTCGTGGGGGCGGAAAGGCACCCCTGTGACTGGTCACAGAAAAAATGTTGGACGAATCCCTACCCCTTTCCAATGTCTCGTGGGAGGAGGGGAGGGGGGGGGGCGACAAGGCACCCCTGTGACTGGTCGCAAGTATAATGTTGGTTAATCCCCTACCCTCTTCCAACGTCAGAATTAAGAAAAAAATTTTTAACTTTTAAACCAGAAATGTGCAAACTTTCTTTCGTGGCAAGGCTTGCAACAAGGTCTATACGTCCGGACATAAGCCACGCCCTCTTCCCTTTTCCAAACTTCCCCTTTCCCTCACCAAGTCCGTACGTTTAGACTCGACCGCGATATAAACATACATAAGCGTACAGACTGTTCGTACTTTTAGCCCGGACGTGTATTCAAAGCTAAACATACGGGCAGTCCGTACTTTCAGTCTGGCCGAGCTAAACGTACAGACAGTCCGTACTTTTACCCCAATCGAGCTAAAAGTATGGACTGTCCGTCACTTTAGATTCGGCCTTTTTTTAAATCTCTAACAATATATTGAAATCCCGTAAAGTCGTCACTTTAAATCTTCGCAATTCCTAACAATAAAATTCTTTAAAATCCTATAAAAACGTTTTAAATCTTTGCAAATCTTCTGAGATCCCCTCAGCCGTTTGAAATCTTAGGAAACATCTCTAAATGATCCCTTCAAATCTTCGAAATCTGAATAAAGTCTCCTGATATCCAACAAAATTATGAAAAATACTACGGTATCACATGAAATCGTTTAAAATCCTTGAAATCCTATGACTTATTTTGAAATATTTCAAAATCTCTTAAAATCCCTTAAAAATCGTCAAATTCCGTAAAAAATCCTTCGGTATCTCTTAAAATCCTTTAAAATGCAGTAAAATTTCTGGATATCTGAAAAAATTGAGATTCTTCATGAAATTTTACTAGCTAATTTCTTCAAACTCTTGATATCTTTTAAATTATTTGAAATACTACCTTACAGTTTTTTCATCTCTTGAAACCTTTTGAAATTCCTTGAAATCTCATTAAATTCATAAGAAGAGTTGGAAATATCGTTTAATTATTTTTTAAAAGTTCAATTGGTTACAATACTTTCTAAAGTTTTGAAATACTTCAAAATCCCTTGCAATCTGTTGAAATACTTTCAAATCACTGAAAATCTTGCAAATCTTTTGAAATCTCTCGAAATCTTGTTTGTGGTGAAAAATAGTTGATATATTTTTTTATATATTGAGTAAAAAAAATATATAATTCCTTGTAAGGAACGCAGTTTACACAGGTCTCAGTCCAGAATTTCTGAACACAATCCTGAATGTTTGGGATTCTTTTTTCAATTTCCGATGCTCGAAACTTGTTCTATAAAATCCACATTTTTCTTCGTGTGAATTCAATTCTTTTGGTCCATAACGCCAAAAACATTTCAACAAAAATTATTTGACAATATTTTAAAATAATCTAAAGCATTTTTTTCTTGCAATTCTCTCCGATTGGAAGCAAAAATTTACCAAAGAAACGAATGCACAATTTTAAATTTAACCATTTTAATTTCAAGCACTGCAGTCAAATAATATATTTGAGTCAACTGAAAATAATCTCTAAAAAAAACGTATAGTTTATCCACTTGACCTTTCTCATTAATCATCAGAAAGATAGCATTGTGTTCAATACTCACAGTCATCAATCACAGACTATACAGTATACTCAACAACAGTAATTCATATTTTCTTTGCGGATCCGCCCACGATCAAGAAAATGTAATATCCGACTTTCTTTACTTTCATTTCCTTTGGAGTCTATATAGGATAGCGTTTTTACCGTTACTGGAATTCAATTGCGGGTAGGAAACGTGTTAATCTCATTGAAAAAAATAAATTAAATTAAGTGGTACTAGAGATAAATGGATGACATTAAAAATAAAACTTCAATGGATGTATGCACTTCTATTTTTGTTTATACTGCTCAAAATAATTCGTTTAGAATACAAATATATAAATATGAAGAGATTTTTGGATCATTGAATAAGTAAAACATTTGTATAGGGTTCAACTAATTACATTTTTTTAAATTATTTCAATAAAAATGTACACACTCAAAGATAAATATTTGATCAAAAGTAACGAGTAGCCTCGAGAAAATTAACGGTTTACTCCCAAACACTGATAAACTTATTCGAAATATTATGCACTATTGACTATACGTTCAAACTTATAAAGTTGGCTGATAAAACTATTTTGTTTTGAAGGTTGAATCTCAAAATAAAGTTGAAAACGTTGTTAGTAGCCACAGAACGTTGTAGCTCGAAAAGACAAACGAGAGTAGGTCACCAGCTCCGAAGAAAAATGAAGGCAATCGTTGCTGTCCACGAGGCGTTTTTATCGCAACACAGAAATTGGCATAGTTTTTCTCAATTTCAGCGTCTGTAGAAATTCCCAGAAAAGTTTCGCTTGTTTCGCGTACTTTTCCTCTATTCCAAGCATTATTCCTATCGGGGAAGTCCCGATATATTTACATAGCTGGTAAAGTCCCGGCATGCCAAATCTTACAAAACATCTCATTTTAGCTGTTATTTCGGCGTTTATAGTATTCAGGTTGAAAGAATATTCTAAACGTAATTTTTCTTTATAAAGCACTTCTACTAAGGAATCAAACAAAAATTCAGGTGTGGTCAAATGTCCTTTAAACCAGTTTCAAAGAGAAAAATGCTCGCCTGGTTTGGAGGTCTCCCTTTCTCTTTAGACCTTCGTTAATAAAGAATTTTTGATACATAATCATATTGGTCACTTATAGCCTATTGAAAGGCCAAATTAAAAAATAACTTTAAAATCCGAAAACCCTCAAACTGAGGACCGCGATTACTTGCATCCCGATCTCTCTACCTCCACCCGTGAAGAATTAAAATATAATTATGTTCCCACTTTTACCACTGATGATGTTACTTTCAATAGTTTCAATTGAAACAATATAGGCGCGGGTCGAAAATAATTAATACTAATATTGCCGAAAACTGTGTCTGATGTGCATGATGAGGCAGTGAAGTTCAAAAGTTTTGTAATTATATTTTTGAAACGTATATCAAGTATGGTTCAAAATTTCCACCTGAAATCAGGGCTCAATTTCCTGTAACAATAACACGAAAAATAAACGGTTTTGAATCTTACCATTCGCAATTGAACGCTACGTTTAGAAATGCTAATAATTTGGTTGAAGCTTTGATAAAAAATCAAATGGAAGTCTGTATAAAAATGGAAAGCATAGGAAAAATGAAACAAGAAATTGTAGAACAATAACAATTTCTTATTGATAAAATGTTAACGTTAGAAGTAAGTTTTGCAACTGGATTAGAGTTCGTTCGTACAGTTTCGTGCAAGTAATTACCAGTATTCCACATAACTAACGCCAGACAATACACTACAAAAAACTATGCATAAAATAATTTTTATTTGACAACTATTCTAATAGGGCTGTAGCTATATGAAATTAAGTGAAATAAATATTACATAAGCGGAAGGGAAATACGTTGCCAATCTTAATATTTATTTCACTTGACTTGATATTGATGTTATAATAATGTTATAAAACTTAGAATTATTAAAAACATATATTTACAAAAAAAAATGTTAACATGGCAGCATCAAGAAAATAAAGTTGTATAGTAAAAGTAGATAAGTAAAGCTCGAGGGGTTAAATAGGTCCCTGTTATTTAATATACTAGTCTACATTAAAATTATAAGCAGGTCCATAACAGTTTATATCGATTATTCTGTGATTCGATTTCCTTAAGTATCTCGTTTCCATAAACAGGACCAAAATGTTCACATCAACTATAAGCTTAAGGATTCATATAAGCTGCAGGTACTCTTGGATTTGGCATAATATGCATTGAATCGAGCCCATATGGAGAAAACTGCAAGGTGCATGTGCCGTGGCCCTTTCTCAGATAATTCGACTCTTACTCCCAGGACATATTTGCATATATCGATGCAAATTTGCATGTATCTCCACGTAGTACGTGATCACGAAGCTCAACCCTAAACAAGCTCCTATGACCTGGTACCTCCGGAACCACGAGAACCCCCAGAACCCTCTTCCCCTCTATGGGTTTCCGGGCTTGGAGATTGTTATACGAATCAAGTGGGATTAGGTTGCACATATTGCACCGCAGAGATAGAGATGTTACCATCCGATATACAACAACACTCGGGAGATTTACTATCGATATCAGCCAATTGGTCGGTGAAGCAAACTGACTCTGAAGTCATAAGGGCAACATTGCAGTAGCATATATGGGGGCGAGCGCAATAATAATATTTGAATTAAATCCGATTTCAGAATATTGTAATATTCTGAAATATCACAATAATGAACAATAATAAATTTTGTTGAGGCCGAAACCCTTCCCTGATGTTAAATTTCATTCAAAATTGCCAAGATCTATCGACTTAATAACAAATCCTGATCAAGGTCTTGTAAACTGTAAAAGAACATTACAGGTCACACAGATCTACTCGTCTGTAAAATCATCCGTTGTTCATAGTTGATGTTCAAATTTTAAGGCCGGTAGATAGACAAATATGTTTTTTTCGGTAAGTACGTTAATACATTTTTTGAAGCGTATATAGTTTTCTGATGATAAATTTTATTAAAAATTGCCACCATGTTTCGACCTAATATTATTGGCCTAGTAGTTTTCCTTTAAAGTGTATAATGCCTTGATAAGGACTTTTGATATAAAGTCAAAACATGTTGACAATTTCTAATCAAATTTAATATCGGAAAACAATATAGGCCTCAACAAAATGTATTAACTTACTTACCGAAAAAGCATATTTATCTATCTACTAGTCTTAAAATCGGAACATCAACTATGAACAACGAAGGATTTTACAGATGAATAGATAAGCAACACCTATAATTTTCAATTACAGTTTATAATGCCTTGATAAGGACATGATATCAAGTGCGAACTTGTTGCCAATTTTTAATAAAATTTAAAATCAGAAAGTAGTATAGGCCTCAATCAAATTTATTAACTTACTTACCGAAAGAACATATTTCTTTAATAAATAATAATAATAATAATACCACTGCGAAGTAGTATAGGTGTATTCATCACTTGCTTCCTCATAGAAGGAGGTTCATTTTCTCTAACAAACAAAAATTGGAAGTTATCACGCAGAAAAATAGTTAGATTTCAGAATTTATTAAATTATCTATTCATTTCTAATATTTTATTACATTTTTTAATTTCAATTTTTATACGGATGAATTTCAATTTAACATATTTGAAGGTATCTAATTAAAACTTTTCCACTCTCAAACGTTTCATCAATTTCTAGCCGCAAATCAAATATTATTTTATATTTTTTATCCAGGAAAGTAATTAAATGTGTGAATTAGAAAAAATTATACGTAGTTTTGTCAGTAAATATTACTTTATAAAGAAATTAATAAATATTCTGACAGCTACAAAGTGGTTCGATCATGAAAACATAAATTTAAAAATGTTTAATTTCAAGGCTTCGGAAACTAAGAAATTTTAATTGGTACAATGTTGAAGGCTCCAAATTTAATATTGTACAATTCGAAGCACTTTAAATTGAAAATTTTTCAATTATTAAATTATGAAATTCATTCATTTTCAGTTTTGAATTCTTCCACTTTGACATTGTACAATTTCAAATGTCTGCTTTGCAGATTGACTAATTCTAAAGGCCGTGCATGTAGGTTCACTGAAATTTGGTGAACATAGAACAAATATTTTCAGGTGGTCAAAAAAAAAAAATTATTTTCGAAGCTCTTAATTGTTGTTCAAGTTTGAACGATCGTAATTTTAAAATTACCTAATACATAATGTTTCTATTCGTTTCTGTCTGATATTTTTACATTTTGAATGCTTCAATTAAAAATTGGTTGGTTTCAAGTACTTTTAACTGCAAATTGTACAATTTTAAATGTTTTATTTGGAAATACTGTCAATTTTTAAGACCTCGAAATTAAAACTATTTGACTTATTATTATAAGGCTCACAAATGAAATTAGTTTGTATTTTACATTGTTGAATTTTAAATGTTACAATTATTTAGATTTAATGTTCTTCTATACTTTAAGTACTTTTCTTTATGAAAAATATTTATTTGAAAACCAGGAAAAATAGGGAATGAGCAGAATTTTTTACACGGAGAATCGAGTATTCATCTTGATTTATAACAACAATGCACCCAATTTTTGAATATACTGCATCGATATCAAATTGTTGTGAGGAATCAATGATGAAAATCAAATTTTTGAAATATCGACTGTCATACAATTATATATATACAAACCTGAGACAAAAATTTCGTAATTTGGGCAGAATGAATCTATCGAAGACTATTATTTATTTTTAGAAGATAACATACATCCCAAGCTTAACTGCATGTACTGTAGTATAGCAACAACGAAATATGTTCTATAATTTCAAATCATGAAGGCATTCCCGTGAAATTGCAGGCAACTAGTCCTAATTCCCGAAATTGTGAATTTCATTACTTGTTTGGTAGTGGGTACTTCCAGTATTGGGCATCCAGATTGCAAATGCATGGCATTCGTATAATTAAGAAAAGTATTGCATGGAAATTTGTGACCCGAAAGGAATAATCTCATTACACCACCCTCTGATCCTTGATTACGGCCTTGAATGTATACATAATACATGTGTATATACAAGTGCTTCGTTTACCGAAATAATATATACGCAGACAAGTACTTCCAGATCTCCTGGTACAACGTATGCGTTCATACACAATCAAGTTGCACCCTTGCAGCCAAACTTACCGCACTGGGAAAACTCGTGGGTTCGCGCAGATACCATAGTGTAGGTGCCACTACCATTTCTAAACGGAACCACTGGCAAAATTATATAACGTGAGTTAAAGCGCGATGTGACGTTCCCTTAACTTGGAGCTTTTAAAGCCGCAGTCTCTAATTAGGTTACATCAACACTCCTACACTTGAAAGTATTTTAAATCTACTTCTAAAATGTGTAATGTAATAGCTTAAACTCTTCTAATTTTAACAATCTGAACCAATTAAAACTTATTTAAATTAGAACTAAGCCGAGTGATGCATGAATGACGATTCATTATTTGATCATTGATTACTAATTAAGCTTTAAAAGCTTTTAGTTTATCAACAGGACATACTGCTATGACCTAGAGAGTTAAATTTTATATAAAGATTATAGTTTTGCGATACAACTTACATAGGATAAGTAAGACATGTCCTGCCGCATAGCATGACTGCGACAACCATAAACCTCGCGCGATACAAGAGTAGGACCCCTTGCCAATAAAGAGGCTACTACAGACGAGTATGAAAGATTTATGAGTGCATAAATTAAGTTTTTTACATTCACTTTGAACCAAAACGCAATATAGATATTATAGGGTAGCAGCTTTTAAATATTTATTTCAATATCTCTCTTTCGTTGATATTGTATGAAATAATAACTATTTTTTGGTAAAAAGTGTCTGATAGGTAGTAGTATTCTACTAGACTGTGAGCACAGAATTTGACTTTAGAGATTAAACTTTTTGTCACTATTGGCCAAATTCATTAGAAAGAAATCTAATATAAACTCTACTCTACTTTCATTTTATTTTTAAAATCTCCAAATAAATTGAGGGATAGATCATTTTAAATAGTCGTCGTCGATTATTATTAATATAGGGGTCGTTCCAAAACTACGTCACGCTGTTTTGAATACTTTTGCCAGCCCTTCCAGATTATTACACAAAGCTTAAATGTCAACATTTTTTCTTCGATCACACAGAAAAAACTGAGGGTATGAAATGTTGCAGGTAACAATCGGTCAAGCACGGTAAGCTGCAAGATTTTTCACTCCCAGTTTTTTCTCTGTTCATTTTATAAACGCCTAAAATAACACAAACATAACAGCCCAAAATGCACTCAAGACAGGGAAAATAGAATAGGTTCAGATTTGGGGAAAATTAGTCCTCTACTGCAGCCCACTAAAAACGATCAATTTTCAACCAATAATGGTTCAACATTCAACCAAGTACTTGAATTTTCAACCAAAAAAGATGAATTTTCAAAGAAAAATTTAACAGTTGAATTTTCAAATAAAAGCTACACTGTGAGAAATGTTCGGAAATTTACGAAACATTTCAGATGCTAAAGTAATGGAGATTTCCAAATGTC
This sequence comes from Andricus quercusramuli, assembly GCA_932178445.1. NCBI lineage: Eukaryota > Metazoa > Arthropoda > Insecta > Hymenoptera > Cynipidae > Andricus > Andricus quercusramuli. Next base: position 170,639 of record CAKNXH010001095.1, read on the forward strand.
TGTTACTGAATCGGGATTGCGATCAATTGTCGTAAATTTACAAATTTTACGTAAAATGACGAATTTAGGAAGCAAATTACGAAAGTACTTCGTGAAATTACGAAAAAATCGGTATGACTCGGATCCCTTCGGTACCATTCAGGAGGACGCCGCCAAGCTGTTTTCGCTTAAGTCGCATTACCGTGATACCAACTTTGACATATAGACAACGGAAATAGTGTTGAAGGTATAATTAAATATTTTTTCCCAAAACCTACTTTTTCGTGGAGACAAATAAATTCACTTGTCTTTTGTGCTTTGCATCTTTTGCATGTTGTGACAGCTGGGAGGTTATGTTTAATCTGTAATTTCGTACCTTTGTTCCTTTCGCATTACTTACATATGATACTGAAGGCCTTTTCATACATCGCTTGCCGGCAGTGGCAGGCAGCCTGCCTGCAGAAAGACCACAAATTTATGATAATAAATAATAATAATACATTTTTTCGGTTAATTATAATTTTAATACATATACAATGTATATATATATATATATATATAT
>CAKNXH010001096.1:0-14245 GCA_932178445.1 Andricus quercusramuli
GGATAAAAATGCAACTGTTTCGTTGAAAATAAAACTATTTTGTTAAAAAGTCATACTTTTTGGTTGAAAATTCTGTTGTTTTCTGAAAATTTAACTATTTTGTAGAAAATTTACTTTTTGGTTAAATTTACGAGAAATTTTATCTTTCTTGGATTAAAATGCGACTGTTTAGTTGAAAATAAAACTATTTTGTCAAAAAGTCACATTTGGTTGAAAATTCTCTTTTGTTGAAAATTTAACTATTTCGTGGGAAATTTACTTTTTGTTCAAAATTCATATTTTGGTATCAAAAAATGAACTGATAGCTTTTCTGGAAGAAAATGAAATTATTTTAAAAAAATTATTTTCTTTTTAAATAAAAATTCATCTGTTTTTAGAGAAATTTAATCTTTTTTGGGTGAAAATGCAACTATTTGGTAGAGAACTCAACAATTTTGTTAAAAAGTCATCGTGTTTGCGTTAAAATTCGTCTTTTTTAATTGAAAATTCATTTTTTTTTTCGTAGAAAGTTATTTTTTGATTGAAAATTCATATTTTGATCGTGAAAAGTCAACTAAAGTCTTTTTCAACAGAAAATTCAACTTTTTTTTTTCAATGAAAATGCAACATTTTGGTAAAAAAATTCTTCTTCTTTGCTTGAGTATTCAACTATCTTCTTTTAATGATTTGGTTGAATCACTTTGTTAAGGTACCTTTTTTTTAAGAGTTATATTTTTATTTGAAAATTCATCTCTTTGGTTGAAAGTTCGACTTTTTTGTTGAAAATTAGTCTTTTTAAATTGAAAATTCAACTACTTGGGTAAAAGTTGAACTACATTGTCAAAAATTGTCTAGTGGGAAAGTTTTTTTTTTGTTTGAAATTAATTTTTCAACTGAAAAAGTAATTTTTTTACGATTGATATTTTTTAGTTGAAAATTCTCCTTTCTTGGTAAAAGAAAAAAAATTCTTGGTTTAAATTTTCATTTTTGTTGGGTAAAAACGCATCAGCTTCGTGGAAAATAATTTTTTGCTGAAGTCATATTTTTTGTTATTATTTGTTTAGGTTAAAAATTTAACTAATACGTTAAAAATTTAATTATTTTGTTGAAAATTCAAGTACTTTGTTAATAGATTTTGTATTATATATAATATATTTATAGTAGAAAATACATTTTTTGTTAAAAATAAATTATTAAATTTGAAAATAAGTGGATTACTGCGAATAACTTAAATTTACAAGTTTAATGAGTTTAATTTTTTTTTCAAGAACATATACGGAGGGATTAAAAAAAATCGTTTTTTGATCCTGGTTCGAAATGAGCTGCCAAAGGTCGGATTTTAATGCAACGTCAAGTGGAGAAGAAAAGTGAACGTACCCGAAGCGAGTGCAATCATAATGAATTTAATTTATTGCACGCATAAACCTAAGGCCAATTTGCAACCTAAATACGGTTATTACGTTTTCAACTCGACGGAAAATCAAATAAAGAGTTACTCAGTGAATGTGTATTTTTGCGACTTGAAATAAATTGCTGGCTTTCATGTCTTTGATTAAATGACAGCACGCTAATAGCGTATTCAAAAGTATTTTCCTGCAAATTAAACCTCAATCCCAGCTATTATTTTTATAATTTCATTAAACGTTTCTGAAAACTTGCTTTCTTTCCAAATCACCGGACTCATTAGAATGTCTTCCTAAATAATAATAATAATAAATTTTACATAGAAAAATTATTATCGTTTCGAAATAAACTCTATACTTTTTCGAAAAAACATCACGTGCATCCTGAACTATGACCCAATACAGATTTATGTGTGAACATCTTCGGAATCCAAACTTAAAAATTTGCATTGTTTTTTTTAAATTTATAAGTGACATTTTTGAATTTGAATGTTTCGATAACAATTTCAAATCCTTTATATGTAGTGTTTCAACCTGAAATTGTTTAAAAATTATACAATTTTAGCATTATTATTACACATCTAAGTACTCAAAACTTATAAAAAAATATTGAAAACTATTTCTTTTTTTTCAAATCAGACATAGCATATTTTCCTCCTGTTTGTAAATAATTTACAATTGTTTGAACAATTATTATTCGTTTGAGAGAGAGAAGAGAGGGGAGTGAGAAGCATGCCTCCGTTCGGTGAGATGAGACACAGCGCGTGTGTCACAGGCCTGCGTTACACCTTCTAGTCGTGGTTTCATTTGAGTCAGGCGCGACTCCCCATCGAGGTATAAGATGTTTAAAAATCGAAAATTTGTTTTATTTTCTATTTGCCAAGATGTTTTTCACTTTGAATTTATATTTGTCAAAATTCAAGGAGTATGCAGCATAGAAAACCTCTTTTCCGCCAGATGCACTTATTCAAGTTACGAAACTTGTACTTTGATAAAATATTGAATATTAAATATTTCGAATTGCATGTTGGAAATCTTATTTATTCAGCTAATGCTGTGATTTTGAAGGAATAGAAATTTTGAAAAATTCACTCTCTGCTCAAGAGAAAAATGGTTTTTCTACTATATTTACATGAATACAGTTTGATGGTGAAAATGTGAAAATAATCCGTCTGCCGGAAATATCCTAATAGCAAAGTAATTTTTTCACTTTATATGGTATACAGTTATGAACTTTCAGAGAATTCTGAAAAATTAAAACATTTTTAAATGAAAAACTTAAGTCTTAAGTTAAATTTCATTCTTTGTTATTAGGAATTAATTTTTTTAACTGAAAATGTAACTTCGATTTTTTGTTCGAACATGATATTTTTAATTATCAACTGATCTCTTTTATTTGAAAATTCATGTATTTTTTTTTTTAAATTCGAAATTTTGGTTTTGATTGAAAACGCAAATTTTCGGTTAAAAATTCGTCTTTTTTGGTAGGAAACTAATTTTCTTGGTTTGCAATTGTCTCTCTTTTAGTCAAAACTGCAATTTTTTCATTCAAAGTTAATTGTTTTTTTTTTAATTTACATTTTCGGTTTGAAAATTCAACTGTTTTACAGAATATTCGAATTTTTGTTTGAAAAATCTTTTTTTTTTCAAATTAATTTTTGAAACTGACAATTATAACTATTCCATTTTTGGTTTAAAAAATCTTATTCAGTTGTAAATTGAACTATTTGGTTTGAAATTCATCTTTCTTGATGGTAAGTTCAACTACATGTTGAATCTTGAAAAAAAAACAATTTTTAAGAAAGAAGTTCAAATTGAAACCATGTAATTGCATTTTTAACCAAACAAAGTTTAACTATCAACAAAAAATTTTATAGTTGATATTTCAACCAAAAAATATTTTTATTTTAAATCAAAAACAGTTGTAATTAACCAAAAAAAAAAGATTAAAAAATAATATTTTAATGCTCAACCCGCAAATATGAATTTTGAAACAAAAAGTTTATTTTCAACCGAAAAAAAATAACTTTCTAACAAAATTGTTAAATTTTCAATAACAAAATTAGATAGTCAACTGAAAAATTCAATTTTAAACAACAAAAGATGAATTTTCAAACAAACAGAATTAACTTTACAACCAAAAATATTTGGTTTTCAACAAAAGAGATTAACTTTTTACAAAAGGAGATGAATTATCTACTGGAATTGTTAAATTTTCAGTTACGAAAATTAATTTTATACCAGAAAAGCGAACTTCAGCAGAATAGTTCAATCTTGAGAAAAAAAAATTGAAATGTTTAATATACAGTTCAAAAATGAAATTTTATAAAAATCGATCAATTTTCTAACAAAGAAAGATGAATTGTCAACGAAAAATGTAATAGTTGATATTTGAGCCAAAAAATATTTTTTATTTTAAATAAAACCAGTTAAAATTAACCAAACAAGAAGAATTTTCAACCAAATAGTTGAATTTTCAACTAAAAAAGATACATTTTTAACCAAAAATCTAATATTTAAATTTTCAGTTAAAAAAATAATGTTTAATTTTGTTGAAGGTTGAACCACTTTGTTAAGAAACATTTTTTTTTTTTGAAGATGCATAATTTCAGTTGAAAAATCATCTCTTTAATTGAAAATTCGTTTGTTTTTTGGTTGAAATATTCCAGTTGTAAGTAATGTTGCTAAAAAAAAATCTCATCGATTGAGGATATAACTTCCGAATTTTATATTTTGAAGAGAAAACTGATTTCTAGTTGTAAAAACTTTGAGAAAACGACTTTTTAACAAAATTATTAAATTTCGAAGAAAATGGATGAACTTTTAATCAAATTTTCAATTAAAAAACTGAATTTCTTACAAAAAAAAAACAAAAAAAAAAAAAACAAAGAAATTTTCAACAACACAGTTGAACTTTTAATCAAAACATGACTTTTTGATCAAATTGTTGGATTTTTTACAAAACAGATAAATCTTAAACCACATAATATAATTTTCAACTGAAAACATGAATTTTTGACCTAGAATATTAATTTTCTATTGAAAAAAATTATTTTCAACAAAATACATGAATTTTCAACCAAGCAGTTGAATTTTCAACTGAAATAGATAATTTTTCAGCGAACATTTGAATTTTAAACTGAAAAATAAAAAGTTGTCAACCAAAAATGGAATGTAACAATTTTAGTGATGACTTTTCAACTGGAATAGTTGAATATTGAGTGAAAACATTAATTTTTCAAGAAAAAAAAACGAATTTTCAATGAAATAGTTCAATTTTCTTAAAAGAAAATTAATTTTTAACAAAACAATTTAACCGGAATCAAGAATTTTTGAATATAAAAATTAATTTTCAACAAGAGAGTTCAATTTTTTAAACCAAGTAGTTGGATTTTCAACCAAAAAAATGACACTCAAGAAAACTGTTGAATTTTCTACAAGGTAGATGATTTTTAACTAATTAGGTAAATTATCAATCGAAAATTTGGATTTTTAATTAATTAAATTAACTTACTACCAAACGAGGCGAATTTTCAAGAAAAGATATGAATTCAAAAAAAAAATAATATTGAAAAAAACATGAAATAGTTCAATTGTCAGTCAAAAAATTAATTTTTAACAAAAAGAAAACAACAAATCAACAAAAAATACCACTGAACTATACCCTGGATAATTCCTTAGAATTTTTATAAATATTCTAAAATAATTAAAATTCTTTGAAATCCCTTCAAATTATTTAAAATCAACTGAAAATTTCTTGGAATCTTCAAAAATACCCTAAAATATTTGGAATCCTTTAAAATCTGTTGAAATCGCTTGAAATGTTGTAAAGCTCTTGAAAATTTCTTGGAATTATTAAAAATAATCTTAAAACAATAAAATTCTTGAAATTATTTCAACTAATTGAAATATATTTAAAATACCTCAAGATATTTCAAATTCTTTCAAATCTTTTGAAAACACTTAAGATTTTTTGAAGCTCTAGAAAACTATTAAAATTTTTTGAAATCTCTTCAAATTAAATGAAATCAATTTGAAAATTAATGAGAATCTTATAAAATTTCCAAAAATATTTCAAATACTTTGACATTTTTTGAAATCCCTTGCATTGATTTAAAGATAGACAAATTCTGCAATTGGCTGTAATCTGGCGCGCGATTCATAATCGAATTAAATTAATTCGATTTTGAATCGCGCGCTTGAAATTTTGACCAATGGCAGCTTATACTGTTGAATCACGCATCCGGTGGCTTCAGATTGGTCGTGATGATTCTTGCGACCAATCAGAAACTAGCGATTCCCTTAATTTCCGTGGGTGGAATACAGCAGATACACACTTTCCTTCAAAGTATGCTTGATGGTCAACATTCCCGCACAAAATGTTGTGCGGGAATATTATGACTCCCGCACGCTTTGACTTCATCAAGAATCGGCGATTTTCTGCTCATTTTTTAGATAGGGGTTGAAACTTAATGTAATTGATATAAATTTTGATTTGAATTTTCAAAAAACACATAAAATTGTTTTTTTTTGAACTGGTATTAAAGCATTTATATCAATTATATTAAGTTTCAAACCCAACTGTGATTGAATTGCACTATATTATTGACTGCGAAATTTATCAAATTTACAAACTTGTAAACAAAATTCTCTTTTTTTAATATATATTATAATGATTTTAGATTAAATAAAATGTATAAGGTTTACTGACGAGTCCAGTGAGTCAGTCCGGGACGAAAAATAAAAAATTTAACTTTGATTTACTTAAAAATAGATCTTTTTTCAAAATCATTTGTAGAACATAAAACAAATTAACATTATCAACCCTAATGCCAATAAAAAAAATCTTCTTTGCACTTATAATACGCCGAGGATGATTGTGTGCATTCGATGGTCCTGGTTGAATGTCTGCCCTCAAACTGGACTCTCGAAAAACTAACTAAGCTCGGGAGTTGGTTTTCTGCAGTTTTCCTTTCCCCTGGTCGAACATCCAGCAAATTCGAGTACTTCTAATAAAGTCGAATCCAGACGCCACCTTTATATAGACATTAATGATACTTTGGCAACGAGTGTGGCCCATGTATAGACCTCTGTTTCACCGGATTTTTAAAATCAAGGCATGGTACAATACGTTTTTAACCGCTGTGCTACGGGACCTAAATCGACCAGTTTAAGAAGAAGATATTAATAAGGTTGAAAAATTGTGAAAGTATTATGAAAGTTCTATTACATCACACATGCTGTAACAACCAGAAGCAGTATGTGCGATAGCAAGTGTGACTTATCGCAACCGTAAATTACCGAGCTTCTCTTCGTTAAAATACCTCGATTTGCGTATGGTGAATATCGACAGGGAAGAGATTATGAATGACGCCGGTTGGGTCAAAAATAAATCGAGAATCAGTTGATAGCTGCGACTTCTGAAAGGGCATTCATTGAAATATCATGTACGCGCGCAATGCTCTACTATGAAACAATAACAGCGCCCCGCAGTTCCGTCACGCATGCGAATTCAACTATTTCATAATCAGTCACGGATTTGATAAATATCGACGTCACGTTTTGAAGAAAGTGATTAATGTAACAATTTCCATTTATACGTGATTTCTGTTTCTGCATGTACCCGAGTCAAGTTCCCGGGACACACCGTTCATTGTTTGCACCAATCAAAATAATGTTAACTATACTTGCGAGCCTCCATTTGAATTTTAACGTGGATGAGGGAACACCTGACACACGGTGGTCCTCGATCAACTTTAACCGTGAGTTGATATTACTTGAAATTTTCCTTCGGGATATGATTAAGGACTATTTAAGGAATACTTTTCAAGAAGAATTAAAATCGTAGAGTGAGCACTTTTTTTTTAATTCAATTTTTTCGATTTTGATCTCGCAAAATACAAAAAAAAAATTGTTTTAAGCTAATAATTCCTACATATTATTTATAAATTAATTCTCTAGATAAAAATGGAAAGGAGCTTGCCTACTCAACATTGTTTTGGTTTGTGAAAACAAAAAATTCAGTCACTGAAGCGAATATAAAGTTAAAAATAATACTTTTCGATATAATAATAATGTTAGGAAAATAATATTAGACGCATTGATTTGACAAAGTAATTTATATTCTTTTTCGTGTATACACATTATTATGTTGATGTAAATACATATTGTTCTGACGAACAGATAACTGTACCAATTTCTCGAAACTTGCCAACATTCTTGTTGGCATAATGTCGCACTCGAGCATGTTTCCATGTAGTTGGTGCTATGCAGATAAAAATAATCTGCACATCACTGGCGAACATAGAACTGTAGGTAATATTTTCCTGAATTACATGGAATGGGTTGATGGAGGTAGCAAGAGAGATGATGCAAAAAGCTTCAAAAACTGCATAAATCCGCCGATCATTCAAACAAATGAGGATAGTCTAATATTAGATGTAATCCCGCCTCCAGAATTGCATTTATTATTAGGAGTTGTCAATACTCTGTTCTCGCACATGTTGAAAGAATTCGAGAAAGAAGCCAATGATTGGGCAGAACGTTGCAATGTTCAGCGTGGTATGCATTATGGAAGTCCGTCTTTTAATGGGAACAATTGTAAAATATTATTGAATAATCTGGATTTGTTGCGTTCAAATGGTAACATAGGCTGCTTGAAATATGTCGACGTATTCGAAAAGTTTAATGCTGTTGTTGATTCAACATTCACCAATTGTTTGAAGCCCACATACATAAAGAATATCAATGATTTCAGAGAGTCATATTTATCATTAAACATTTCGGTGACACCAAAAGTGCATGCAGTTTTTTTCCATGTGAAAGAATTTTGCAGTAAACATAATAAAGGCCTCGCTTTCTATAGTGAGCAAGCCATGGAATCAGTGCATTATGATTTTTCGATCACATGGGCCAGGTACAATGTGTCTCAAAATAGCCCCGATTATGGAATGAAATTATCAAGAGCAGTCTGTGACTATAATTCACAACATGTATAGTATGAAAAATAGTGATGATAGACTTGTATAATTCTAGACCACTTGAATAATCTAATTTATTTAAATTGGTACAGTTATCTGTTCGTTAGAACAATGTGTATTTACATCAAAATAATAATATGTATACACGAAAAAGTATATAAATTACTTTGTGAAATTAATGCGTCTAATATTATTTTCCTAACATTATTATTATATCGAAAAGTATTATTTTTAACTTTATATTCGCTTCAGTGACTGAATTTTTTGTTTTCACAAATCAAAACAATGTTGAGTAGGTAAGCTCCTTTTCATTTTTATCTAGAGAATTAATTTATAAATAATATGTAGAAATTATTAGCTTAAAAATTTTTTTTTTGTGTTTTGCAAGATAAAAATCGAAAAAACTGAATTAAAAAAAAAGTGCTCACTCTACGATTTTAATTCTTCTTGAAAAGTATTCCTTAAATAGTCCTTAATCATATCCCGAAGGAAAATTTCAAGTAATATCAACTCACGGTTAAAGTTGATCGAGGACCACCGTGGACACCAGAACGTTCGAGTGAATTGAACGGAATTCTTTCCCATTCTTTCTGCTTAAAAAAAATTAATTTTACACATACGATGCCGGTGAAAATTATATGTCAACTTAGATACCGTACTTAAGTTATCCTTTTAGTTATAAATTTTATTATTTGGTTGGCAATTTAACAATTTTCTTAAATAGATATCATTTTTTTCTTGTAAATTCAACTACTTTGTGAAAAAATTGTCTCTTTAGGTTGAAAATTCAACTCATGTTGTATAATACTAACCTTTTGTTTAAAATTCATATTTTGTTGCTGGTAAGTCAACTGAAATATTTTTTGGATGAGAAATATGTTTCTTCTGATAATTTGTCTTTTCAATTTGAAAGTTCATCTTCTTTTGGTAAAAATATTGCCCCTTTCTTAGATAAAAATGCAACTGCTTTGTTGAGAATTCAACTATTTCTAGAAAATTTGCTTTTTGTTTAAAATTTTTATTTTTTTTTGTAGAAAAATCTATTGAAATCCTGTTGGATGCAAATTCAACTTTTTTTTTGAAGATTAACTTATAGTTTCCAATTCCTATTTTGGTGTTGGAAAGTGAACTGGAATCTTCCATGTATGAAAATTTAATTATTTTTTAAACGTTTTTTAATTATTAAACCTGTTTTAGAAGAAATATTTCATCTTTCTTGAATGAAAATGCAGCTGTTCGGTTGAAAATTCAACTCTTTTTTATTATATTTTTTTTTTTATTTAAAAATTCACCTGCTTTAGCAGAAATTACATCTTTATAGGATAAACATTTTTCTTGAAAATTTGTTTTATTTCTTTTAATTGAAAATTCCTGTGTTTTAATAGAAACTCCGTCTTTTTCGGATGAAAATGCAACTGTTTGGTTCAAAATTCAACAATTTTGTTGAAAAGTAATAATTTTGGTTGAAAATTTTGCTGTTTTGTTGAAAATTTAATTATTTTGTAGAAAAGTTACATTTTGGTTTAATTTAATATTTTGGCGTTGAAGAGAGAACTGAAATCTTTTCTAAATCATAATTCAACTATTCAAAAAAAAAATTTCTTTTTTTTTCAATTCAAAATTCATCTGTTTCAAGAGAAATTTCTTCTTTTTTTTGTAAAAATGAAATTATTGGTTTAAAATAAAACTTTTTTTTTCAATAAAAAATTCATCGGTTTTAAGAGAAATTTCATCTTTCTTTGACGAAAATTCAACTATTTGGTGGACAATTCAACTATTTCATTGAAAATTCATCCCTTTTGACTGAAAAATTTTTTCTTTTTGGATGAAAAATTCCATTTTGTACGTAGAAACTTATTTTTTGTTAAAAAATTCATATTTTGATCTTGAAATGTCAACTGGAATAGTTTCTGGATGAAAATTGAACTATTTTTTAAAAATTTGTTATCTCTCTAAGTGAAATTTTATCTGTTTTAAGAGACATTTAATTTTTTTGGATAAAAATGCCACTATTGGGTAGAGAATTCAACAATTTTGTTAAAAAGTCATCCTCTCTTGTATAAAAATTCGTCTTTTTGGACTGAAAATTCAATTTTTCTCGTAGAAATTAATTTCTTGGTTAAAAATTCATATTTTTATCGCGAAAAGTCAACTAAAATATTTTTCAACCGAAAATTAAACTGTTTTTTTTAAATTCATCTTTTTGATTAATAAATTCATCCACTTTGGTAGAAATTTCTTTTTTTTTATGAAAATGCGACTTTTTGGTTGAAAATTAATCTTTCAAAAGTAGGAGGGTGAAAGTTGAACTACATTTTGAAAATTTATCTTTTTTTTCTTGAAGGCTTATGTCTTTGGTTAAGAATTTAACTGTTTGGTGAAAAAGTCTTTTTTTTTGGTTCAAAATTAATTTTTTAATTGGAAATGTAACTTTTCTATTTTCTTAAGATTGATCTTTTCTAGTTGGAAATTCTCCTCTTTTGGTAAAAAAAAAATTTTTCTTGGTTTAAAGTTTCATTTTTGTTGGGTAGGAATGCATCAGTTTCGTGGTAAACATAATTTTTTGCTGAAGTCATATTTTTGTTTGTAAATTCAATTTTTTTAGAAAAAATTCGTCTTTGGCTTGAGGGTTCAACAATTTAGGTAAAATTTTCTTTCTTTAGTGAAAAATCTTCATTTGTTGCAAAATCGTCTTTTTTATTAAAAAAAAAACAACTTTTCCTGTGTATAAATTTCATGTTTTCTGATTGAAATATAAACTATGACACCTTTTTTTTGTAATTTATATTTTTAGGTTGAGATTTCAACTATTAGGTTAAAAATTTAATTATTTTGTTGAAAATTCAAGTATTTTGTAAAAAAGGCATTTTTTATAGTAGAAAAGATATTTTTCTGTTTGAAATAAATAAATACATAAATTTGAAAATTTTTAATTTGTATCTGAAATACTGTTTTATGCCGTTTAATCCTGCGTCGATAGAGCCCTGCTTGAAATAATTTTGGTTATAGGGGCCAAAATAGCATGTGAGAAAGACTGACATATTTTCCATTCTTGACCAATTTTCTATTCTTAACTTCCACTCTCTGTATGCTTCAGGAAAATGAATGAAAAAAATTGAAAATTTTCTAAAGTAAAGTGTGAAATCTCCTTTTCAAAATGAGCCCAAGAATAGAAAAAAATATTCGCTGGTTCTTGAATTATAATAAAAAATGTGGAAGCGTGTCCAAGAGAAAAAGCGGTCGGTCATGCGACAGTCGAGCACGGGAAAAGACTGCTCGACTGCTGCTCGACGAAATAATTTTCGTCTCCCGTACAATAAGCTTTCCAAAATATTCTTAACATTCTTTCTAACTTAATTTTTCACCGAGTTATTCAATTTCTGGGAGAAGCCTGCTTTTAGTCCGATTTTCGTGAGTGGACGCAGAATTTTGACCGATAGTGTACAACTTTACATGGCTCTATTCTTGAATGCAAGTATATCTATAGACATAGCCTTTAGCAAATATTGCTTTGCGAATCAATAATTCCAATATCCAGTTACGAGAGGCGTGTTAAATAAAATCCGGCTTGAGATTGCCTCCAACAACTTTTTTTGATCATTTTTGCCTTTTTGAAAAAACAGATAACAAATATATGACAAAAAATATTCTCGGCCTCGAACATGCCAACAATTTTGCATTTATAACTGGTGCTTCACAATTTCCTGTAAAAATATTGTAAATTCACTGCGGTTAGATGACAGATATTCAATGTAAAAATTTTCGAAAATCCTTTTACGCATTCCGTATTATAAAAATTCCTTCAATAATGTAAGGTATCCGTTTAAATTTTCAAAAAATTAATTAAGTTCGAAGGAATTTCAAAAAATTAAAATAATTAATTAATCGATAATTATTTTTATTTATTTCTTTTATCAGTTTTCGATAATGTGATTTTTCATGCAAATAGGGGAATTTTTTGTGAAAAAAATTAATGCAAATATCATACTGAATTCAATCTAAAACGCTTCAAGTTCCGAAATGACAATCCGAATTTTTAAGCAAAAAATATTTTCTACCAAAAGAGATGAACTTTCAACCCAAATAGACGAATTTTAAACAAAAGAGTTAAGTTTTTTAGCTGAAAAGTCGAATATTTTAGAAAACAGTTGACTTTTAAACCCGAAAAGATAAAATTTCAATCAAGGTGATACAATTTTCAACCGAAAAGATGACTTCCTACCATACAAGATGAATTTTGAATCCAAAAGGATGAATTTTCAGCAAAACCATAGAATTTCCAATCAAAAAAGATTACCCTAAAAAAAATAATGGGATTAAAAGAAAAAGAAACAAAATAGTTGAATTCTTAACCAAATAGTTGAATTTTCAATCCACAAAAATAACTTTTCAACCAAATGGTCGAATTTTCAACAAAACAGACGAGTGTTTGGCTAAGGAGACTAATTTTCTACCAAAAGACGAATTTTAACAAAATACACGAAGAGAAATGCAATAGTTGCATTCCAATTGAAAATATCAATTTCAAAACAAAAAAAAATGTTCAACCAGTTGAATGTAAGTAAAAAAGACGCATTTAAAAAAATGAATCGTCAACCGAAAAGATGAATTGAAAATGAAGAAGAATTATTTTCCATCCAAAAAGATGAATTTTGAAAAAAGATGATAACTTACTATAAAAATGGCAAAATTTCAACAAACAACAAGAAGCTTCAATCAAATAGTTGCATTTTTTACCAAGACGACAAACTGGTTATTTTTTTTTAAATTGTTATTTTATACAGAAAAGTTAATTTTCCACCAAATATTTTGATTTTCTACACTTTTTATACCAAAAAGACGATTTAACCAAGACCGGCTAATTTTCAACCACAGGGATGCATTTTTATACGAAAAGATGAAATTTCTACCAAAATAGTTTAATTTTCAATCTCGAAAGACAAATTTTCACAACGCGGTTAAATTTTTGGCAATGAAAAATATTGTAAAAATATGAATTTCAAACAAACGAAAATTAATTTTTTTATCAAATAGTTCAACTTTTGAATAAATAGATCATTTTTCAAAAAAAACAAACAAAATGAACTCTTAATCAGTTAGATTTTCAACTAATTAGTTGCATTTTCAACCTTAAAGAATAATTTTCAACCGAAAAATATAAATTTACAACAAAATAGTTCAACCTTCAAGTACAATAAATTAATTTCGAAGAAAACCAAAAAGATGAATTTTCAACCAAATAGTTGAATTTTCAACTGAAAAAGATGAATTCTTAACAAGAAATGTAATAATTGATATTTCAATCACAAAAGGCTTTAATAAAAGTAAAAAACAGTTGAATTTAACAAAAAAATATAAATATTCAACAAAATATCTATAATAATCTTTGACGAAAACAGATTAATTTTTAACAAAACAATGGAGAGCAAAAATATCAAATTTCTACTAAAATAGTCAAAGTTTTAATCTAGAAGGACAAATTTTGAACAAACAGAATTTTCGTCAGAAAAAAGGATAAATTTGTAAAAAAATACTTAAATTTTTAATATAAGAATTATATTTTTAACGAAATAGTAGAATTTGTAACCAAAATAGATGAATTATAAGCCAAAAATATAATAGTAGGCTCAGTTCAATTTTTATTCAAGAAAAAAATGAGAAAACGGAAAAGTACAGGGAAAAAACTGGAATACTTTAAAAAGAGGAAAATAGAGGAAAAAGTGTAAAGTCTGTACATATAATTATTCTTATTTAATTGGTGAGAGGTCAAATGTCAAAGGTGAAAGGGCATGAGTCAGGGGTCGAGGTTAGGACTTCTGAGGTCAAGGTCAGATGTAAAAAATAACGGACCATAGGTGAATGTCCTTACTTGCAATTAAGAAC
>CAKNXH010001096.1:19272-31728 GCA_932178445.1 Andricus quercusramuli
CTTCAAAGCCAATTAAATTATTTAAAGGAAAATTATTCCAAAACATTGTTTTGGTTAGACTGTTTAAATTAATAAATATCCATTAATGGCTTCTACCAGTACGTATATGCAATCATTTGTTGATGTTGTTTCACGACGCGTTTTGATACAGATATGTTGTTTCTGCAATGTATTGTTCACAAAAGATTTTTGAAGATCTAGACAAGAATCTTGTTTGGTTTCGCGGTTTGCAGTGTGATAAGCAATATTTTGTCATTCTTTGACAATAATAGGTGTGTAGAAATCATAATCTTCTTCAAATCTTTTGTATAAGACTTTTGCAGTTGTTCATGATGTTGTTTCTTCAAAGCCAATTTAATTATGTAAAGGAAATAATTTCATAAAATTAGTTTGGTTAGACTAGTCTAATGAATAAATATCCATTAGTGGTTTCTACTAGTATATGCATTTATTTGTTCTTATTTAACAACGCGCTTCGATACAGATATTTTGCCCTTGCAATTTATTGTTCACAAAAGATTGTTGAAGATCTAAACAAAAATCTTCTTTGGTTCTCACGGTTTCCAAAGTAAAAAACAATACTTTTCCATTCTTTAACGATACTAGATAGGTAGAAATCGTAATCTTCTTCAAGTAGTTTGTAGAAGACTTTTGCAGTTGTTCGTGGTGTTGTTTCTTTAAAGCCAATTTAAAAATGTTAAGGAAAATGATTTAAAAAAATTATTTTGGTTAGACTGGTTAATGAATAAATATCCATTACTGTCTTCTGCAAGTATATGCATTCATTTGTAGATGTTTGACGAAGCTTTTCGATACAGATATACTGCTGCTTCAATTTATGGTTCACAAAAGATTGCTGAAGATCTGAACAAAAATCTTCTTCGGTTCTTACGGTTTTCAGAGTAAAAATCAATACTTTTCCATTCTTTGAGAAAACTAGGTATGTAGAAATCGTAATCTTCTTTAAATATTTTGTATAAGACTTTTGCAGTTGTTGGTGATGTTGTTTCTTCAAAGCCAATTCAATTATTGAAAGGAAAATAATTTCAAAACATTGTTCTAGTTAGACTGTTTGAATTAATAAATATCCATCAGTGGCTTCTACCAGTATATGCGTTCATTTCTTGATGTTGTTTGACGACGCGTTTTGATACAGATATTTTGCCTCTTTAATTTACTGTTCACAAAAGATTGTTAAAGATCTGAACAAAAATCTTCTTCGTTTCTTACGGTTTTCAGCGTAAAAAGCAATACTTTTACATTCTGTGACAATACTAGATGTGTAGAAACCGCAATCTTCTTCAAATCTGTTGTATATGACATTTGCAGTTGTTCATGATGTTCCTTTAAAGCCAATTTAATCATTTTAAGAAAAATAATTTCAAAAAATTAATTTGATTAGACTGGTCAAATGAATAAATATCCATTAGTGGCTTCCAACAGTATATGCCTTTATTTCTTCATGTTTAATAATGCATTTCGATAAGGATCTCTATCCTCCTCAAGTTATTGTCCACAAAACATTGTTAAATCAACAACAAATTTTCTTTGTTTCTGAAGTTTTTGGAAGTGAAAAGCAAGACTTTTCCATTCGTTGATCATTCTGGATCTGTAGGAATCTTAATCTTCTTCAAGTCTTTTGTAGAAATCTTTGCAGTTCATGATGTTTCCTTCCGGAAAAAACTTGGAGATGATTATGATTTTTACATATCTAACACCATCAAAGTATGGTAAGGTCTTGTTTTCATTCCAAAAACCTTAAAAGTTAAAGACTGTTCATGTTTAGATCTTTAAAAATCTTTTGTGAACAACTTGAAAAGGATACATATCATCAGGCCGGCAGTATAGTGATACAGTTATGTGGTGCTCTATTTGTTTGAGAATCATCTAATTTATACAAATAGGCTACAGCTTAATTCTGAAACTAACTCATTCTAATAAATAAAAACAAAAATTAAAATTGAAGGTTGACCCCAGAGGAGATAAACCCTACTTACAACGCAAGCAAATAAAAGAAACCTTGAAGTATATAATTAATTATAATGCTCATTCGTGAAATTCACTAACAAAACATAATAATTTGTTTTATAGAATTATTTTCAGGGTGTGATACAGTTATGTAATACTGTCATTCCCTCAGGATCCATGAATTAGCAGTCGTTAGGTATAACGTGTGATAGGTCAGTCGTATATTGCACTTATGATACTTTGTTACATAACATTCAATCTGTTCTAGACAGAGCCAAGCCTGTCCTGACGACGTGCTTTTCGCGCAATTACTCGTCTGCAGACTGCATATACTCATACGTGAATACATAATAAAAGGGGTTAATGGGTCCCTGAATGTAAAGGCGTGTTCGTCATCATTGCTACTGATTCGAGATTAAATCGTAACGTTTGGATTTTGCACGCGTCTCGCGAGTCAAGCGTCGCGTCGATGCTATATTGAACTAACGGTCGCAAGCGAGACTTTACTTGGAGTAATCTTTTAATTAAGCCAACGAGGCGTGGGCACTCGGAAACTTTAAAATTAGAGCGAATAGTATAAAACCTGCTAGGAATATGACTCTAATTTATTCGATGCACGTCCTTCGACCTCTTCCAGAACTACACCTGAGGAAGGATAAGAACGAGAAAAAATTCAGAAGAAGGCTGCAGATCTCATGAACCTTTTTTGAATATACTCAATCGTCGGCGTAGATATTTTCGATCTTTTTTTACATTTGAAATTAGAGATGAGAATTATGGAATATTTTGGGTGATCAATGTACTTTTAATACTTCTTTCATTCACTTTCTCCACATTGAAGATCCTATGTTTTTGCTCACTTAGGAAATGCTTTCTTCTCTTTCTAATTTCTTTCAAATATGCTACTTCACACCTGTTTTGAATGTTAAAATTACTTTTCATATTATTGCATACATGAGGAGTAAGCAAATAAAACGTGATGAATCTATTGTTTAAAAAAATTGAGAAAATGATTGCTTCTGTATGTTTGGACTATCATCAATACCATTAACCAACTTCAATTGAGAAATATTTTCTTCTCGGTCTTAACGTCTAATCATGAATAGAAATGATTTTTATAGAATATTTTAATTTTTTACAGATTTATTAAGTAAATAAGTGAAGCTTGTTAAACTTGCAAACATAGATAATTTTCTTCTATTACTGACGATCTAACTCGACCAAATGCGCAATTTTACTGAAACGTACATTTGGATAGAGATGTTTGTGGAAAGAAAATATATCATTTATTTTGTTCACATATTTCCTTAACCTAAATTTGAGTCTCAATCGAGAATAGAAGCTGTTAGTGTGTTTCTCTTAGAGCTGATATAGCAGCTATCTTTTAAACGTTTAGCGTGCAACCAAATGGAATGCGACTTATCATTCTGACAACCAATGAACATTCCATATACATAGGATTCCTGAGATGCAAGGATGCATTGAAAGTTCTTCACTGTAAATATTTATCGAAGAGAACCTTTTCTGAAGAAAACAGAAAACCTCCAGGATTCGGTAAATATGTGCTTTGTGCAAAATAGCATAGTATAAATAAATGGTTTTCTTTAACTTTTTCATTTTGCAAATGTCCTGACATACTTATCATTTTCCCTGGCCATTAATAATTGAGGATCAGCACTTTTTACATTAACATTAATAATACAGAATATTTTATGAAAGAAATTGAAAACGTTTCAAATTAAAAAATTCCAAATTTGTGTCAAAAAAAAAAAGAAAGATAATAATAAACTTTAATCAGAAACTGTTACATTTCTAACCAAACCATTGTTTTCAGAGGGCGTTTGAATATTTAAAAAAAAAACGAATTTTCAGCAATAAAGTATGATTTTTTTAAACAGAATAGTTGAATTTTCAATCTACGAAGATTAATTCTCAACCAAATGGTCCAATTTTTTAATAAAAAAAGAATGATCACCAACCAAAGGCTTATGCATGTTTAACCAAATAGTAGAATTTTCGAGCTAAAATGTAAAATTTTTTAGGAAATAGTTGACATTTCAACACAAAATTATGAATTTTCAACAAAAAATGAATTCTCAAAAAAAAAAAAGAAAATGTAATACTTGATATTTCAACAACAAAAAAATAATAATTTTCCAAAAATTAGTCCAATTCTTAACCAAATAATTGAATTTAAAACAAAATGTGATAGTTGATATTGCAACCACGAAAGATGAAATTTATAGCAACAGAGATGACTTTTCAAACCAAAAGGACGAATTTTCAACCTATAACTTTCTACCGAAAAGAAGAATTTTCCACCAAAAAAGGAGACAAATTTTCAACAAAAATATGAATTAAAAAAAAAATTTTATAGTTAATATTTCATCAACCAAAAAACAGAGAGTTTTCCAAATATTAGTTAAATTTTTAATCAAATAAATGATCTTTAAAAAAACGTAATAGTTGATATTAAAGAAAAAAAAAAGAAAATGTCCAAAAATTAGTTACATTTTTAACCAAATAGTTGAATTAAAAAAAAAGTGTAATGGTTGATATTGAAACCAAAACAAATAAAATTGCTACCAAAAGAGATGAATTTTAAAAACTAAAAGACGAACCTTCAACCAGATTTTCTACCGAAAAGAAAAATTTTTAACGAAGAATAGAAACAATTTTCAAAAAAAAAAAAAAAAAAAAAAAAAAGAATTCTCAATAAAAAACGTAGTAGATAATATTGCAACCACGAAATATGTAATTTCTACCAAATGAAGAGTTTTCTGTTAGAAAAAAAAGTACTTCCAAATTTTTTAACTTTCAATCCAAAAGATGACCTTCCACTTTTGTTGAAAAAAAATTCTAAATAGGAAAATACCAAATTTTCAATCCATAGATGAATTTTCAACAAAAATGATGAATATTTAACAGAAAAATAATTTCCTATGAAAGAAGTTCAACCTTCAACCACGTACTTTAATTTTCAACAAAAAATGAATTTTCAACATAATAATGTAATAGCAGGTATGAAAAATTTTTTAATTTTAATTTAAAAATAGTTGATTTCAATTACATTAATTTTTGAAAATTATTTGAAGTGCATTTTATAAAAATTTCCTGTCACGCAATTTTCAAATTAATATTGATACAAATTTTTGCATTTTAATGTACATTATATCTAAAAAGATGGAAAATAAAATCAAGGACAATATTGTAGATAATTGATGAAAATTAAAGAATTGATTAAATAAATAAAATCAAAAATAAAATAAACAATACTAATCGGATAATAAATCATTTCTTCAATTTCTCCGTAAAGTCCATGAATCTTAAATCTTAATAATAATTAAACCAAATTTTTATTAATTTTATATTTCCATACCTCAAATTCTGCTTTGAAATAAAAAATAATCCACTCTATGAGAATTACGTACCTGAAACACAAAATAAATGTACATTTTAGCTATCAGAAGAATAATAATTTCAAAAAATGTATTATAATAAATTAAGTACAGCCTACAATACATGATAATTTCCTGTGAAAAAGATCAATTCAACCTGAATTTTTTAGAAATGTCAAGTCTTTTTCGATTTTTCTGGATTTTATATTAAAATTCTTCTTTGAAAATATAATATAAAATAATTTCAAGGAATAAAAAACGAAGAAAGTTCGATTTGCAAAAGCTGAGCTATAGCAAAAAAGAAGAATTTTCAACAACAAAAAATTAATTTTTATCCAATAAGTTGCACTTATAACAAATTCACTGAAATTCAACGCAAAAGAGAAGAATTTTTAAGAAAAATAAAAAAAAAAATTAAAATAAAAAAAAAACTTCTAAACTTTGGATGAGCTAGTTGAATTTTGAAACTGAAAAGAGGAATTTTGAACGAAATGGCCGAATTTTTAATCCAAAAATTTTATTGAGAATTTGTCTTTTTGGCTTGAAAATTCAACAGTTTCATTGCAATTTTTTTCCTTCTTTAATAACAATTTTTTTGTTCAAAAATTCCACTTTTTGTTTCAAAATTAATCTCTTTCCGTAGAAATTTTACCATTTTAGTAAAAATGCAACTGAGTGGTTAAAAAATAATCTTTCTTGGTTTGGAATAAACTTTTTTGTCGAAAATTGAACTTTTTCATATTAAATTTGTATATTTACATACAAAATTCAACAATTTAGTAGCAAATTTAATTGCTTGGTTGAAAATTTTTGTATTTCAATCAAAATTCGTCTTTTTGGTACGATATCAATTTTTCTGGTGAAAAAGCAACTGTGTAGTTGGAAATTATTCTTTCTTAGCTGAAGATTTTATTATTTCGTTGAAAATTTAATTTTGTTGCTATAATATAAATCATTACATTTTTCGTTATAAATTCGTTTTTATAATTACAAACTTGAACTCCTCGATAAAAAGATGAACTATTATCATCAAAGTTAAATTTTTTGGTTGAATATTCACAATTTTCGTACAAATTTTTTTTTGGTTAAAAATTAATTTTTTAAGGAGTATTTATTATATAAGTATTATTTTATTATTATTATAATATTTCATTATTAAAAGGATTTTGTTGAAAATTCAACTGATGGGCTGAAAATTAACTTTTTTGTTACAAACACTTTATTCCAAATTCATGTTTTTGCTTTAAATATTCAACAATAAGGTAGAAAATTCAACTATTTGGTACATAATTAAAATTTTGTGTAGAATATTAATTTTTTTCTTATTGAAAATGAATTCTCTGAAATACAAATTTAACTCCTTCAATTTCGGTTAAAACTTGATCTTTTTCAGTTTAAAAATTCAACTATTACTTTAAGAGAATTAGGAATGAAAAAATATAAATTAAAAATTAATAAAATAAAATTTGGATTGACATTGTATCCACAGTTCTGATAAAAATTCATTTCGTTGGGGTTGAAAATTTAACTATTTTGGTAGGAAATTCAACAATATGTTTAAAATATTAATTGATCGTTGAAAATTTACATTTGCGGTAAAAAATTCAAATTTTTTGCCCAAAATTCCCTTTTTTGGCTAGAAAATTCGACCATTTGGTTGAAAATTCATGTCTTTTGTAGAAAATTCTTTTCTTTCATTTGTAAAAATATAATCGTCTTTATTGGAAAGTAATCTTTTTGGATAAAAATGTTCCTTTTTGGTTCAAATTTTAACTATTTGACTAAAAGTTTAATTTTTTGTTAAAAAATAATTTCTGTTGATTATTCGTCCTTTTTGTTTAAATGTTGAACTTTTTTCTTAAAAATTCACTTTTGGTTCAAAATTCAATTATTTGGTTGAGAATTCAATGATTTGTTTGAAAATTCGACAACTTTGTTAGAAAATAATTCTTTTTGGTAGAAAATTGAACTGGCTTGTCGAAAATTTGTCTTTTTGAACAGAAAATTCAAACCATTTTGATAGAAATATCAACACTTTGGTTGAAAATCAACTTTTTAGTTGGAAAATTACATTCGTGGTTGACTCAAATATTTTTCAGAAAATTCACTTTTTTGCCTTGAAAATTCAAATATTTGATTGAAAATTCAACCATTTGATAGAAATTTCTACTATTTGGTACAAATCCTCTTTTGTAGAAAATCAGTTTTTACAGGACATTAATTACCCTAAATGAAAATTTAGTTACTCCATTTCTTTCTTGAAAATTGATCTTTTCAGTATCAAAATTCAACTTTCCAGTTGAAAATTTCAGGTCAAAAGAAAATATAAAATAAAAATCAATAAAATAAAATTTGGACTAGCACTGTATGCACTGTTTCAATTATTTAGTTAAAAATGAATGTAATTTGTTAAAAAAATCATATTTTTTAAGAAAGAGATAATCTTGATGGAAAATTCAACTAATTGGTAGAAAATGTATGTATTTTGTCGAAAATTCGTATTTTCTTGTAGAAAAATAATCTTCTTGGTTGAAAATTCAAGCATTTGGTTAAAAATGTATGTATTTTCTTAAGAATTCAGATTTTTGGCAGAAAAGATTCAATTCAGAAAAATGAATATAAATATATAATAAATAATATAATATATGAATAAATATATAAAATATATAAATGATAAAATAAAATTTAGTTGTTTAAAAATATCTTTTAAGGAAATGTCATCGCTCAAAAAAAAATGTTCCACAACACAGCTCCGACAAAGAGCGCTGATCAATCTCTCTAGCAATCACCCCAATCGAAGAGCTTGACCAATTCAGCATATGTCACAGGTCACACCAAAATACGCGTAAATTTATGAAGCTCATAAATGGTGATTATATTATTCATAAATAATTGATGAAAGAGTGAATCCATTGTCAATTAATAATTTCATATATCAGCCATTGTAGAGATACATTCAAAACGAAAGTGACTGCTATATGTCGGCCTTTAATTTTCACTCATTTGCATCAATCTGCATGGCTCGAAACAATCCATCATCGCGCGCCGGATGAATTCGAGCGTAATAATGATGATATAATTAACTCGTGGTCTAACAATGTTTAATGAGACCCGAGGTACAAAACAATGCTGCTGTTTGCAGCCATGCGGATGATTATAATGCAATTTTTTTTTGATAAATAACAAAAGCTCTTTAGCATAATATATTACTTGTAGCACCTATCAATATAATTATGCGACGGAATTATTAAATCATTAAATTAAGCAAATGTATGAAAATCAGTTTTTAAATTGAGTGGATAAGTAAGGAGAGTCTTAAACAATGATTCCTGTTACCGACATGTTACCGACATCGAGACCATTCCAAGCTCAAGTGGTTCGTGTCCGTGCTAAGTTTCTTGAATGTTCTCAGAGAGTCCTGTGGATTTGATAAAATAATATTGCGCAATTGTGAGGGCGAATTCGCGTAAACAGCTTCAGGGTCATTTATTATTATCTCAATTAAGCGTTTTACGTAAACACTTTCAAGGATACATTTTGATTTATTCTTGCATTTTTGACTGCATTATAAGGTTGTGAGATAAACAAGGATGATTTATTGATTCATTATAGATAATCATAAATAAACTCAAAGTTGTTTACGCAAATTCGTTCCTCACAATTGCACAATATTATTCAGAATTGCGCAATATTATTCACAATTGCGCAATTTTATTCACAATTGCGCAATATTATTTTGTGAAATCGACAGGACACTCCGAGAACATTCGAGAAACTTAGCACGGACACGAATCACTTGAGCTGCGGAATGGTTTCGATGTCGGTAACATGTCGGTAAATTTCAACCACCAGGTTTTAATAATGATAAAAAAAATGAATTCAAAGAAAAGAGAAGAATCTTCAACAAAATAGTAGAATCTTCAACCAAAGAAAATTAATTTCCAACCCAACATTTTCATTTTTTTTTAAATGAAATTTCTACTAAAATAGATGAATTTCGTACCAAGTGGTCGAATTTTTTCATACAAAAATAGCAAACTTCAAACAAAAACAGTTGCTCTTTCAATGGAATAAAAAAATTTTAAACCCGAAACAAGAATTTTTTAATAGACAGTTGAATTTTCAATCGATAAAGTATAATTTTCGGAAAACTAGTAAAATTTTCAACCAAAGATGAATTATTAACTAAAATTATTAATTATTCAACAGAAAAATCAAATTGTCAGAAAATGAATATTTTTCAGTCAAGGGAGAAAAAAAGGTTAATATAATTCTTGAACTTTCAAGCCAAAGACGAGTTTTCTCTAAAACAGTTGAATTTTCAACCCAAAAATATGAATTTTAAACGAAAAAGTTATTTTACAACAAAAAGGTTAATTTTCAAATAGTTTAATTTTGAACCAAAAATGATGAAATTTAAACCAAGAAATTCATTGTTCTAAAGAAAAATATGGACTTTTTAACTAAAAAAGATCAAATTTTGATCAATAAATGGAAAAGTTACATTTTCAGTTTGAAAAATAAATTTAAAAATTTTTTAAACTAATTTTCAACAAAATAGTTTCTCAACCGAAAGGATGAATTTCCATTTGGAAAGATGAATCTTCAACTGGAATAATTAAATTTTTAGTTAAAAAAATTAATTTTCAACCGGAAGGATGTATTTTTTAAAAGCATTTAAATTATTATCAAACTGCAAAAGTGAATTTTCAAGAATGAAAAATCATTTTTAATCAAACAGTTGCAATCATAAACAAATATCGAAAATTTAATTGAAAAGAAAAAAAATTGAAGGAAGTAGTAAAAAAAAGATTAATTTTTTGTCCAAAAAGAAGATTGCTTTAACAAAATAGTTAAATTTCCAGAAAAATGCAACACAATTTTCATTTGTTGAAAATTGAACAAAATTGAAAATAAAAATTGAACTATTTTGATTAAAAAACGGTTGAATTTTCAACTAAGAGAAACTGAACAAAACTGGAAACTTAATTTTCAAAAGTGGAATTGTCAACCGTCAAATTGTTAACGATTGAATTTTTAAATGGTGAATTTCCAGATAAAAAGGATAACTTTTGCAACAACAAAAATAGTTAAATTTTGAACAAAATGATTAAATTTTCAACAAAATAGTTGGATTTTCATCTGTGGAAAATTGGAGAAAATTGAAAATTTAACTATTTTGGTAGAAAATTATTGAATTTTTTATCTAAAGAGTTTAATTTTCAACTAAAAGAAATTGAACAAAGCTGATAACTGAATTTTTAACAGTTGAATTTTCAAAGGTGAAATTATGAACAGTTGAATTTTCCACAGTTGGATTTTCAACAAAATCATTAAATTTTAAATAAAATAGTTGGATCTTCAACATTTAAAAATTGAAGAAAATTAAGAATTGAAAATTTGATTATTTTGGTAAAAAATTTTTGAATTGAAAAAAAGTATTTAATTTTCAACCAAGAGTGAAGAAAATTGATGACTGGATTTTCAACACAAATATTTTTTATAATTAAAAATTTCAAAAGTTCAATTGTCAACAGTTCTATTTTCAATCGGTGAATTTGCACCCAAAAAGTAATTACTCTTGAATGGATATGTTATATCTGTAATTTTGACCCGTTCTGTTGGTTTATTAAAAATGATGAATGTTGATCAAATTATTTCTCGATAACTTTGTTCAAACTTGAAAAAACAGTTCAATTTTTAAACAAAAAAGATAAATTATCAACAAATGAATGCCAACCACAAGGTTTTAATAAAAAAAAAATTAATTCAACTAAAAGAAAAGAATCTTCAACAAAATATTAGAATCCTCAACCAAAAATGTATTATTTTCTAACCAACATTTTCATTTTTTTTTCCAAGATGAAATTTCTAATGCAACAGATAAAGTTTGTACCAAATGGTCGAATTTTTTCATAAAACAATACCAAACTTCAACCAAAAACAGTTGCTTTTTTAAACGAGTTAAATCATTTTCAACCCAAAAACAAGAATTTTTTTGAAGACAGTTGAAGTTTCAACCAAAAAAAGTATAATTTTCGAGAAACTAGTAAAATTTTCAATACTTTTGCAACAATACAGTTGAATTTTCAAAAAATTGATTCAAGTAAATGAGCTTCTAAAAAAGGTACATCAGGACCGCTGTATACGTCAAATAATACCTTCCGGGGTAAGCGTGACTCGCTCGTTAGAATAAATTAATAATAAAAAAACATAATAAAATATAATAAAATAAATTTCGTTTGAAGTAAACAGCGGACTCACCATTCAATTAAAACCTGGATCGATTACTAATTCATGCAGCTGCTGCTAGTCGCTTGCGGTCCTGATGTACCTTTTTAGAGGCTCAAGGGGGGGGGGGCACTCAAAATATTTTTTTAAAATTTTTTTGGGTAGGGGGGAGGGGTTCCTTCACTCATGTACGTAATTTTTGCTACTTCACAAACACTTTCTCCTGAAGATTATCTTTTTAGTTATAAATTTTATCATTTGGTTGAAAATTTATCAATTTTCTTAAACATACATCTTTTTTTTTTGCAAATTCAACTGTTTTGTTTGAAAGTTGTCTTTTGGGGTGAAAATTCAACTATTTTCGTAAAATATTAACCTTTTGTTTGAAATTCATATTTTGTTGCTGATGAGTCAACTGGAATCCTTCTGAGATGAAAAATATTTTTTCTGCAAATTCTTTTTTTAATTTAAAAGATTTAACCTAAAAGATTTTTTTTAATTTAATAATTTTTATTTTTTTAGTAGAAATATTCCATCTTTCTTGGACAAAAATGAAACTGTTTTGTTGAAAATTCAACTATTTCCCAGAAAATTTTCTTTTTGTTTAAAATTTGTACTTTCCTGTTAAAAAACTACATTGAAATCCGTTTGGATGAAAGTTCAACACTTTTTTCGAAAATTTGTTTTTTTTTTGTTATTTAAAAAATCACCTTTTCAGTAGAATTTTCATTTTCCTTGGACAAAAATGTAACTGTTTGGTTGAAAATTTATCATTCTTGTTAAAAAAGTCATACTTTTTGTTTCAATATTCGACTATTTAGCAGAAAATGAACTTATAGTTTACCATATCTATTTTGGT
>CAKNXH010001096.1:31828-60467 GCA_932178445.1 Andricus quercusramuli
AGAAAATTTTCTTTTTGGTTAAATTTAATATTTTGGTGTTGAAAAGATTTTGGAAAAGAAAAGAAAAGATTTCTGGATGAAAATTCAACTTTTTTTCCGTTGAAAATTCATCTGTTTCAAGAAAAATTTCATCTTTCTTTTATAAAAATGCAACGATTTGGTTGAAAATGAAACTTTTTTGTTGAGAAGTCATACTTTTGGTTGAAAATTGGACTGCTTTGTTGAAAATTCAACTATTTCATGGAAAATTTGCTTTTTGTACAAATTTCATCTTTCTTAGATAAAAATTTAACTATTCGGTAGAGAAATAAACTATTTCGTTAAAACATCATCCCCTTTTGTTCACAAAATTCGTCTTTTTGGATGAAAACTTCAATTTCGTTCGTAGGAACGTATTTTTTGATTGAAAATTCATATTTTGATCTTGAAAAGTCCTTTTCGGGTAAAAATTCGTCTTTTTGGATTGAAAATTCAATTTTTCCGTAGAAACTTATTTCTTGGTTAAAAATTCATATTTAGATCATGAAAAGTCAACTAAAATTTTTTCAAACAGAATATTCAACTATTTGTTTTAATTTATCTTTTTGATTTATAAATTCATCCGCTTTGGTAGAAATTCCTTTTTTTGTGAAAATGCAACTTTTTGGTTAAGAACTATCCTTCTTTGCTTGAGTATTCAACTATTTTCTTTGAAAGATTTAATTGAACCACTTTGTCAAGACCTCATTTTCTTGAAAAGTTATATTTTTAGTTGAAAATTCATCTCTTTGGTTCAAAGTTTAACTATTTTGTTGAGAATTAACCTTTTAATCTTTGGTTAAAAATGTAACTGTTTACTGACAGTATTTTTTTTGTTTAAAACTAATTTTTATCTGAAAAAGTAACTTTTTCATTTTTAAAGTTTGATCTTTTTTGGTTCAAAATTCTTTTTCAGGATGAAAAAAAATAATTTTCTTGGTTTAAGACTTCATTTTTGTTGGGTAAAAATGCATCAGTTTCGTAGAAAAATAATTTTTAGCTGAAGTCATATTTTTTGTTCATAAATTCATTTTTTGTAGAGAAAATTCGTCTTTTGGCTTGAAGGTTGAAAAATTTAAGTAAAATTTTCTTTCTCTAGTGAAAAATCTTCATTTGTTGAAAATTCGTCTCTTCGGTTAAAAAATTTTTTTTTGTATCAATTTCATGTTTTTTGATTGAAATATAAACTATGAAACTTTTTGTTGGGAATTTATACTTTCACGTTGAAAATTCAACTATTATGTTACAAATTTAATTATTTTGGTGAAAATCAAGTACTTTGTTAAAATTCCATCTTTTATAGCAGAAAACACATCGTTTTGTTCAAAATAAATTAATAAATTAAAAATTTTTTAATTTTTATTGGGGCTAGAATATTTTGTTACAGTTTTTTACAGGAGGGATGATGGGTCTCAGAGAAGGCATATAATCCGTTACGTAATTTAAGTACGGCTCCATAGAAAAAGTCTATAAGTCGCATTTTCCTTCAAATAATCGCAAAACTTCACATTTTTCAGAAAAGTCCTGTATATAAGGATAATATTTCTAGAGCGTGAAGGTATGCTGTACAACCTTGTATACAGTGCGACCCTGTTCATCACTAATGCAACATGTACTTTTTTTTCTCGCATACAGATTCATGTGGTTATATGTATAGGCCTCAAAGGCCTTATCGGATCTCAGAGAAAATTACCCTCTCGTCTGCTTGGCGTTAAGGCGTTTACGCCTGATTTAATGGCCTTACTTGCGCAACAGTAGCCCAGATAACATCCTGTAGCACCAACTTTTAGATTTAAAGTTTGGTATGAATAAATACATAAATAAAACGACTTAGGACAGCATCAAAATGTTGACACATTTGAACAACATATCTAAAACATATACATATCTAAAATATGTATGTAAAGAAAAATTTAAATTTTTTATTACATTTGAGTCTAAATCATGCATAACTAAATCAGCTAATGTTCAAGAGATAAGAGAACCCATAGGTTTTCCAAATATTTGTCTGTAAAAATTGTTATTAAATTTAAAAACCGTTTGTTCCATTAAAAATTTAATTCCCTCTTCAAATTTTTCAATCGGTAATTCTGTATAGTTTTTTATATGAATCCATCTACTTAAAATACTATTGATAACTAAATCAGCTGGTACATTTGTGAATAATGAAGAAACATCTAATGAAACCATGATATGATCAGATGGAATTGTTTTATTAATGATTTTATTTTTAAATTCAATAGAATTTTTTACTTGATATTTTGGTACTATTAGTGCTTTTTTAAGAAAATTATTAAAAATATCAGCCATTTTATAAGTAGGTGAGTTAGTTAATGAAACTACAGGTCGAAGTGGACAATTATCTTTATGAACTTTAGGTAATCCGTAAATTCTAGGAATGTTGGTATCATAAACCAAAATATCTTTTCTTAATAATTCCTTACCTAAATATATATTAATTCTCCAAGAATTTAACAATTTAAATGTTTTATTTTTTAATTCTTTTTCTGGGTTATCATTTAATTTTTCATAAGTTTTGGTATCATTTAATAATTCTAGCATTTTTTTATTGTAAGATTCCTTTTTTAGTATTACCGTAATGTTACTTTTATTTGCATGAGTTATTAGTAACTGTTTATTAGCTTTAATAAATGTTTGTGTTTTCTTAATGTTTTGTGTTAAATTTACTTTCGAAATAATTGAAAATTTGATCATATGAATCCTATGTAATTGAAAGTGTTTGAATTCGATGACATGAATCCTTAGTGATAATAAACTTCAAAATTTGTCAATAAAGATATGATAAAATTATATCAAAAACATAATATTAGTTAGATTAGTAATGGTGTTAAAGCGTTGTTGTTTGTCTGAGTAATATAAGTTTATAAAAATAATACATGTAGATGGTAAAAAATTGACATACTTCAGGCCAAAAGTAGATTTAGAATCTAAATTTTAGATGTTAAAAATCCTTTATTTCTGCCAACGTTTCGAAAACATGAGTCGTTTTCCTCTTCAGGACGTAAATTAAATGTCAAAGTTCTTCAATTATTATAAAATCCTCTTCCTTATCTTAGGTTAAAAAACCTATGCATAGCCCTACTCTTTCTATTCTCTTAGCATCCGGTGGGGTCTCGTAGTTCAGATGAATCCAGTAGATGGCGCTTCGATCAGGTAGGCCTGTTTTTGCATTGTTATGTGATGGCAAAAACGGTAAATATCCTATTGAAAGTGATTTCTATGAGAGAAATGGGTACAATTGATAATTTAAATTTTAAGAACTTGTAGCCGAGTGAATTATTTGTGTTATTGATAGTTTGTAAGAATTATTAGTGCGAAATCATGGTATTGAAAATGTGTAGCTCCGGGCTGTATGTCCGGGCTATAAGAGCATTTCGAAGAAGTGTCATTTATTGTCGCAAATAGTTTTCGGTATTTCAAGGGCCAAATAAAAAGACGAATTAATAAAAATATATAGTTGGCAACATTTCGGACCTCATACAGTCCCTTTTCAAGCCTGCTTAGAAATATTTCAGTGTAAAAAGATATAACAAATATAACGAGATATTGACACTTACGAAAAGATATGACAGGAAAAAAATGACAGGTGTGTCATTTTTTCCATGTCCTTTTTTCGCGACCACAAGAAAAAGACAGAGAAACGACAGGCAAAATGACAGGAAAACGACAGGCAAAACGACAGCCGAAAATTACTGGCCCTAATTGGCCATAATTTACAATACATATTGTATAACAATATAAATTATCGACGATTTGCAGACTTATTCGTAAACCATTTGAACTTTCCTGCAAAGCTTAAAAAATCATTAGCAAAAGAAAATTATTATGGGAATTTTCATGATGAAACACCTTTCTGTAGCCTGTTGCTAATTTCGAATTATCTTCAAACACATAAATTGTGGAATGTGTTCGATTTGCCATTTTATGCCTTTTCATCCTTACAAAGTGCTAAACTTAAGTAACACGGGCTACAATTTCAGACTATTTTCAACTTTCTTTATTCCCTTAACAAGTTCACTGCGTGCTTCCAATTCCATGATCCAACAAAGAATAGTCTCACCACGCGCATCTGAAAAAAAGTGAACCAATCAAAGGGTCCGTAGGTTGCGCGTGGCGGAACCATTCTTTGTTGGGTCATGGAATTGGGAGCTTGAGGGAATAAAAAAAGTTGAAAATAGTCTGAAATTGTTGCCCGTGGTACTTAAGTTTAGCACTTTGTAAGGATAAGAAGTCTTCAAAATGGCAAATCGAACATATTCCACAATTGATGTGCCTTCGTCGATAATTTATAATGTTACTGTCATTTTCTTGTGGTCGCGAAAAAATGTCAGGGGAAAAATAACACACCTGTCATTTTCTTCCTGTCATATCTTTTGGTAAGGGCAATATAAAAAATTTCTTTTTAGAGTAAAAAGCACAAGTTAGAAAAATATATTCTTTATAAAGAGCGTGATTTGAGTGCATATAATAAATAGTGTAAACGTTGTAAAAAGAGTTAAAAATGATCATGTTTCACCTGAGAAACACCAGTTGAGATTGATGAAAAAGAGTGATGTAAAAAATGCCCTTGTTATTAGTAAGGAAACCATGATATTGTTTGGGAAAATGTATCAACTCATGAATAATGTTATTTATCCTGTATATTGTTAGATACATGATAAAGTTGTTCAGCTCGACTTGTATATTAATGTTACCGTAAGCTAACATTACAATGACTGTGTGAATGAGAAAGAAAATGATTAAAGTTAAAGTTTGTTGACATAAATTTAATGAGCGGTTATATTAAGACAAAATTAAGTATATTGGTCTAAAAAATGTTATCTTGCCAAAAATTAAGTACGTAATCATTATTCAAAGTTAATTTACATCCAATTTGTCCACATTTTTGTTAATTAAAAGAGATAATCATATGGAGAAATAGACTTCACATGAAATTTGAGCGCAACAGCTAAAATTTTTGGATGTACAAAGTCAAAATCGTGTCCAGTCTCAATTCTGTGTCTTTCAAGAGCAGTCATGTTATCTACATTAAAATTTCAACGTGTGTGTTTCTTAACCCTATATTGTAAAGGTTTGCCAGTGTGTCCAATATAACAACCACCGCAATTTAGATAGTCAAATTCATAAACTACATTCCTTTTTTGTAAAATATCTCATTTGTCTTTAGGAGATTGAAACAAAATTGAGTTAGATTTAAATGATCTGAGAATGACTTTAAAGTTATTGTGTCGTAAAATTGTAGTAAGTTTGTCTGCTATACCCGAGATATATGGAACAACTGTAAAATTTTTTGAATTAATCGTTTGTTTATTACTTATTTGGTTGTATATATGATTGACTCTGATTCTAATTAATCTATTGATGAGATTTATAGGGTAACCGTTTTTAGTAGTTAAGGATCGTTTAATCGCCTTGTCTATGAGTCCGAAAATCATTCCTGTCTTCTGTGACCAAGGATGTTGAGATAAAAAATGTAGAGATCTACCAGACCAAGTTAGTTTGTGGTACCAATTGGTGATAAGTGTTCCATTATTAGTCCTAATGACTGAAACATCTAAAAAGTTAAGTTTGTAGTTTTTGTCCTTTTTCGAAAGTGAATTTTAAATTTGAGTGAAGAGAGTTGAAGATCTTTAAAACATCATCTAATTTTGATTCTGGAATGATCATGAAAATGCCATCCACATATCTTTTATATAGATTCACAATTTTAATTGGAAAGACAATCAATTTCGAGAGCATTCATGACGATGTTAGCTGCCACAGGGTGAGAGCGGAGATCCCATGGCTACTCTTTCCATTTGTTTAAATTTGTTATTATTAAATTTAAAATATGTGGATCTTAAAAAAAACTCAATTGCATTCAAAAATTCATCTTTGGGTATTATAGCAAGAGAAGCAATTTCGTCCCGTTTGTTTTTGATACATTGTAAAGCTAGATTGACTGGAATTAAAAGGAAAAAATTAACAACGTCTAAAGATACAGAACAATGTTGATTAGGAACTTTGAAAGATTTGATGTCGTTGACAAGTTGCCAGCTGTCTTTGACACGATATTTTGATTTTTCGGTAATTGCTTTTAAAATGTTGGATAGAAATTTTGCTAACTTAGAGGTAGGTAGAGGTTTATGAATTTTTAGAAGTCCGTAAGCTCTAGGAATCACAGTGGCATTAGCTTTAAGTTCTTTAGCTTCTTAAGAAGAAATGTATGAGTTACGATCCCATCCGTTAATTATAATATTGTTAGATTTTTTAGAGTTGTCTGTATACTCAAAACGTACTTCCTTAAATTCGGATTGGTCTAATAAAAGAAAAAGCCTTTTTTGTATGCATTACGATCTTTTCGTTGCTACAGTAGCGTTACAATTATCTGCCTTGAGGAAAATTACATCTGGATTTTCTTTAATAAATTACATAGCTGGGTTAAAATCGAAATTATCTTGAAATTTTTGATTATTTAAGATTGGAGAATTCAAAAAATTGAGGATAGTTTCAGAGCAGTGAACTCTAATTTCGTTTTGTTTAAATCCAAATGCAAATTCCAAATTCAATCGAAGCTATGAAGTCTTGTGAAGGAAATTGTTTTTTATTCCAAGAATTTAATGCAAAACCTGGTACTAATGTCCTGGTGTAATTTATTTCTTGTGCCAAAAGATCCCAAAGAAATTAAACTGTGCAAACAGGCTATACGGAGAGATGAAATTATTTTACGAAATAGACATGCAGTTTGTGAAAAGCACTTTTGGGAAAGTGACATAATTTGGAAGGCGAAATTTAATGATTTAATGATTAATTTATATTAATTTTGTTTACCTGAATGGTTTTTATCAATTTGAATTAATTATCAATAGAAGAAATCCTTAGGAAAGATCAGAAATATTTATAATAAGAGTGCGCTCACATATTACGTGACATTATCACACTATAATTTCTAAACTTCTTTACATTGGCAAAGAGATAAGAAAAATTAAATTATAGGAAAAACTTATTTTAAAGAATTCGAAAAAACAATTAGAAGCTTTTTAAAAATTTTGAATGATTTTGAGGATAAATTCTCAAAAATATCTCTGGGAAAATTTGTAACGGTTTAGGTTTAATTTAAAAAAATGAGTGTCAGTTTCAAAGATTTCAAAATGTGTGCCAAAAAATATGGAAGAGTTTAAGACAATTGTTTTAATTTCTCAAGATTTAATAAAATTTAAGGTAAAAAAAATTTTTCAGGGCGTCAATTGAATGAAACAAAATATTATTAAGATTCAGGGTAAAATTTGAAATCATTATTTTGATGAATTTACAAAGGTTGTAAAAGATAAGAAGAAAAATGTTACCATAATGAACAATTTTAGAAGAAATTAAAGTAAATTTAAGATATACGTAGAAAAAACCGAAGAAAAATGAAAATAAAATGATTCAAAAATAATAAAAACTTGTGAGATATTTTAGTAATTTTGTAAGGTTTCTATAAAATGGATTCTTATGATTTTTTAGTTTGAAAAATAAACTTCAAGAGAAAAATGCAAAAGATTTCCTCAAATTTCGAAAAAGAGTAGAATATTTTAAACCAAAATGTTTCAATTTTGTAAGATTGAAAAATAAAAAGATGAAGAATTGAGTACATTCAAGAAATATATAAAAGATTCGAAGAAATTGAAAAAGAATTTCGAACTCTAAAAGATTTTGATAAAAAGGCAGATTTTTTAAAAAGATTTCAAGCAAAAATTTTAGAAGCTCACACAAATTTTTTAAAGGTTTCAAGTGAATAAACACTTTTCTCCAAATTTCTAGGAAAATTTGGAAGATTCTAAGGCAAATTTTTTACATTTTGAATGATTTTTTAAAATTTCAAGAAAAATTCGAGTTCTGCCAAACTTCTAAAAGTGCTAAATATCTTTTCACAAGGCTCGCATTTTTCTTTTATTGTAAGTAATTTCAATGTTTGGGCGACTAAAAAATATATTAAAAAATCATTCAGTGTTACATCAAAATATTGTTTTATTTATTTCTATACAGCACTTAATCTCAAAAAACGATTTTTTTTATTTAAAAAACGTCTTATCTTTTTACAAACACAATACGAAGTCAAATGTCAACATAGTTGACATTTTTTTTGATGAAGCTTTACCTGGTTGGTTGTAAATTCAAATATTTTGTTAAAAATTCATTTTTTTTTTTGCTGAAAATACTTATTTTCTGTTTGAAAATTCAATTTTTGTAGAGGAAATGCGACTTTTGGCTTTAAGGTTCAATAATTTAGGTGAACTTTTTTTTTCTTTCATGACTGAAAAATCTTTATCTGTTGAAAATTCGTCTTCTTGATTATAAAATCAACTATTGCACTTCTTTCCGCAAAATTTATTTTCTGAAGTTTGAAATTCAATTATATAGTTCAAAATTTATTCGTTTAAAAAAAAATTCAATTGCTTTGTAGAAAATTGAAGTATTTGATCAAAAAGTCATCGTTAATTTTCGAAAAGTCACTTTTTTGTGTGAAATAAAGAATATTATAAATTTGTATATGAAGTATTATTTCGTTTTTAAAATATCCTATGTTAAAAATATTACAAGATTAAAATTTACAATCAAATAGTTGAATTTCCAACTAAAAAAGATTAATTTTAAAAGATAAATGGAATCTCTAAATTTTCAGTTGAAAAAAAATAATTTTTAACAACAACAAAACAAGAATTTCCAGCAAAATAGTTTAATTTTTGACCAAAAAGCTGAATTTTCAACCATGAAGATATTAATTTTCTACAAAAGACGAATTTTCAAAAGAATGGAAGAATTTTTAGCTAGAAAGGGTCAATTTTTAACTCAAAATAATCAGTTTTCAACAACAATGAGACCGTTAACTTTTCAATTAAAAAATTACGTTTAAAAAAAAAAAAAAAAACGAAGCATCAATCAACTGAATTCAACAAAGAAGATTAATTTTTTCTACCCAAATAGACAAATTTCAACAAAAAATAGAATCGTTAAATTTTCAGTTTAAAAAACTAAATTTCAAGAAAAAAGAAAGGAATTTTCAATCAGATGAATTTAAAAAAAAGGGAAATTGTTCTTAGTCAAAACGATGAATTTTTAACAATAAAGACGAATTTTTTAACCAAATAGACGACTTTTCAACAAAATACATGAATTTTCTACCGAATAGTTGAGTTTTCAACGTATATAGGATGAATTTATGACCAAACATTAAATAGTTAAATTTATAAAGAAAAAAAAATTATTTCTGGACAAAAAAAAAATCTCATCAACCCAGTTAGATTCTGAAATAAAAAGTTCAGTTTTTAACCAAATAATTTATCTTTCTTACAAAATAGTTTAAATTCTCAAGCAAAAAGTTACTTTTCAATTGTAATTGAATTGTTATACGCGGCTTGTATAGAGCGAGACTCTTTTATTGGTAGATTTAAAACACTCTCGCAGACGACGTTTATTCATTCAATAGGCAACCATTTTAAATTATAATAACTAGTAATAAGACCCGTAAGTTAGAAAGAGAGAGAAATAGGTACTCCATGAAGTGACGTCAGCAGTGACGTCAGCAAGGCGCAGGGCGAGTAGAGGCGAGAGTCGCGAGTAGAGCGCCCTCGAAACTCGACGCGCGCATCTCCCACCAACGATTTTCTACCCTCTCCGCTCGACTCCCACGCAACGCCCACGCAGCCTCCCCGTTATAAGGGCGCGCACGAGCCCAGAACGATCAGAAAGTGTTTGGGTCTTGGGAGCTGGATGCCAGAACCCTCTCACTTAAACCCTACAGCTGGATGCCAGCCATAGGTACCTACAGCTGGTTACCAGCCCTAGGTTTTTTGACCGCAAGCCATTGCCGTGTACAACAGATCTCTCTCTCTCTCTCTACCGCCAGAGTCCTCCAGCTGGTTGCCAGCCAGAGGACAATCGACGACGCATCGCCTTCGCCCTCTTGTGAGAAAGCGGCAATGAACTTCTACGCCTTACTTTCCAACTTGCTTATCTGTAAATTCACCATAGTTAGCCAAAATTAAATAAAGAAAATTCGAAAAACATACCATTCTAAGTTTTTTTTTGTACCTCTCAGCCGAGACACTGACTAACTTCTCCCGTCTCCCACGACCAACAAACAGATCTTCTCTAACTAAGTTCTTCCCAGAAAAGAAAAAGAAAATCAAAAACACCCGGTCAACTCGCTTTCTCTTTTTATCTTACGAGATAAACACATCACTTCCCCTTTACACCTCTCTCCACATTTATACATCCCTTCTTTACAGAGATGACAAAGTTCCCTCTGACTCCTTCCTATGGGTCCCCTACCTCTCCTATCTCTTATTATCTCATGAGATAATTCCTTCTCACCCTTTCTTCGCAGAGAAACATCCTCTATCCCGACGTATATCCTTCTTACTACATCCAACTTATCCCACCCAAAAGTAAGGAGCATATCAGAATTTTCTACCAAATAGCATTATTTTCTACCAAATTGTTGAATTTTGAAGCCAAAAAGAGAAATTTTTTACAAAAAATATGAAAAAAAGTCTACAGGACAAAAGAGTTGCTTTTTTAATACCCTACAATATTTCCATAACAACTTTTTGAATTTTTTGAAAAATCGAAAATTCAAAATTTGATCAGACAAAAAAATAATGAAAAATCAAAAATTCCATTTTGCTGTCAAACTATACAAGATACGACGGAAGATGATTCGACCAAAACTATGCGCCTAAAAAGACTAACAAATTTGTTGTTATTTACTTTTTTATGTGAGCTTCCCTTCGTTGAAATTTTAACTTTTGTAGACTTTTTGTTTTCTACGTTTAGTTTATTTTCTTGTATGCATTTTTTATTATTATTAATTATTTATACTCTTATTACAGATTTTTGTTTATCGTAAAAGCCCACATATGAGGCCGAAAAGTTATGATAAAAGGGAATTTGGACTCAATTTTTTTTTTCTAAACTGATCTTAAGACCGAGCTAAGAATGGAAAACTTTGTTTTCTCTCATATTTTTGAATAAAGAAAAATAACTGAAACTATAAAACATTTCTTTCCTTCAAAGAAATAATTCCTCAGAGAGAATATTTATTTTCTACTGGAAATCATTCCCTTTGAATGAAAGAGAGGTTTTCCCGTAGGTCGAATTATATTTCTTATTTTTAGTTGCACATTTCATTGAAACATTACATCACGTAGGACCAAAGAAATATTTATTTTTACTCAATATATTTTTTTCAATAAATATATTTTATTCAGCCCTAGACTCGCACTTGACAACTAAATTCATCCGGAATAAACTTAATTTATTTGCTTCATATTTCTAATTTATTTAATTTTTCGTTTTTAATTTAATATTCTAATTTAATATTTAATAATATTTTGAATTGGAAAGGTTGACATTAAACTATTTTCCTTTGATCCGACAACAAAATTATAACGCACGATTCGCTTTGAAAACACGTATGTTTTCCTGCATCGGACGTGCTTTCTAGTTTCTCCTCAATCGCATTTTGTGCAGAAGCTTTTGAAGTTTAGTATCCACCATGACCTATTTTATTTTATCGCTATTTATCAAGTACATTAATTTGTTGAACTTATTTCATAATTTAGAAAAGTTTTTCAATTTAAGGCCATGTATGATGAACTACGCTATCGATTTTGGCTTATTTTGGACGTTTTTTCGCGTTTCTAATGAGTTGCTCTGTAGTGAGTAAAATTTTTGATCACAAAGAATATTTTTTAAAAAATAGTTGAATTTTAGACCTTAGAAGATGATTTTTAAACTACCAAATATAAGTTTTCAACTATAAATCTAATATAGTTACAATTTTAGTAGAAAAAAATTAATTTTAAACCAAAAATCTAATTTTCAACAATTTTCGAAGGAGAAGATTAATTTTTTGCTCACAAAGACGATTTTTTAACAAAATACATGAATTTTCCAAAAAAAGTTAAATTTTCTACTTGACACTGAATTTTCAGCAAAAAAGTGAATTTTCAATCAAGTAGTTATTAACCGAAATAACCGAATTTAAAAAAATTGTGTGTGGCAGTGGGGCAAATTAAATAATTAAATTAAATTAAAATTAAAAAACACACAATTAAAAAAAAAATGAAATAATATATTTCCAATAAAAAAGCGAATTTTCTACCAGTTAAATTAAAGAAAACAAGTCAAATTATCAAGAAAACAGTTGAATCGACAGCCAATAAGATTAATTTTCAAAAAAGACTAATGCACACAAAAAGACGAATTTTCGTCAAAATACATGAATTTTCTACAAAACAGTTATATTTTCCACCAAACAGCAAACAGTTGAATTTTCAACCAAAATGGTGAATTTTCAAACCACAAAGTTTCCAACAAAAAATAGAAAAGTTTCATTTTTGGTTTGAAAAATTAATTTTTGACACAAAAAACGAATTTTCTACCAGTTAAATTGAATCAGAAAAGACAAATTTTTAACAAAATATATGAATTTTATACAAAAAAGTTGAATTTTCAATCCGACACAATGGATTTTCAACAAAAAAGTTAATTTTCCACCAGGTAGGTAATTTTCCAAATAAATAGTTTAATTTTTAACAAAACAGTTGATTTTTCTACCAAAATAGTTAAATTTTCAACTAAAAAAGATAAGCTTTCAACAAAAACTGGAATAGTTATATTTTCAATTAAAAAAATTAATTTCCAACAAAAAAAAAGAATTTTCTTTCAGCTAAATTAAACCAAAAAGACGAGTTTTTAAAATAAAATAGATGAATTAATCACAGAACAATTACATTTTTACACCCACCCTATGATATGTTAACAAACAATTTAATTTTCAAACCGAAAGTAGGAATTGCCAACCAAAAGAGTTATTTTAAACAAAATAGTCGAATGAAATAGACCTTGATGCGTGTACGAAAGACAGTCCTCACAAAACAATTTTACGTCCCGATAATCCCTCATCCGAGTAAAAAGTGAGCAAGTGAGCAAAAAATGAGCAAGTGAGCAAAAAATGAGCAGGTGAGCAAAAAGTGAGCAAGTGAGCAAAAACTGAGAAAGTGCGCTAAAATCATTCATATACTAGTATAAGTCGGATAACAAAAACTTCTTTCCTTATTTAATTCGATATAAATATATGAAGCGGTCTATGCGACATCAGGTCCACGTTAGTGCAAAAGTGAAATCACGTCCATACTTAAAGGTTAAAAATGAAATTTACCGCACGTCAGACTCCCTTAAGATTACATCCCTTCGGGACGATAAATTGCGAACCTGATTAATTATTCTCGGATCATAAATTACCTTTCCACGGAGAAAAAGGGTAATTACTTTCTGTGAGATTTCATTTTGAATGTAAACATCTTTTTACTTTTGGTTTCGGTGGGAAATTTTAGATAGAAGCTCATATATCAAAATACAGAGGGATTCATTGAATTCATGAGGCGTGACGTAATTGTATATTAGTATCTTGCAATTTATAGCTAATGCTTCCGTAAACGGGAGGGTATAAAAATTAATTTATTCGCCATTAACAGCAGCCGCATGAGGCTTTGTTAATTTAATAATTACTTCACTCAGAATCTAATTATTAATAATTATTATATCTGCCGGAAAAGTCAAAAGCCACGGATGATGGAATGTGGTATGCAAATTTTAGATCAAATATGCAATTATTTATATAAATTATACGTTACATTCATTTGAGCCTTTTTTCTAGTTTTAATACGGGCGGGAAGCCCATGAAGAACTCCCCTGGCGCTCAAGCTATAAAGTCTATTGTGTCACTATTTAAGCATTAGGCGAATTGAAATTTTTTCAAAATAAAATATTTCACCTAGAAAGATCTCAAATTTAAGTTGTCTAAACTTAAGGCCATGTGACGAGTGGGTCACGTGACCGGTTTCCTACCTTGCCGGATTCCTACCTTACCGACACTTTTTTATTTCCTCAATTATTTTCACACGAATAGCCACATCGAGTTCAAAATTTCGAATAATAAATAAGAAGCACTGAGGAAGGTGGGTCTGTTCCTCAATTTGAATAATCATGAAAAAAGCAAAACAAAATAATTTACAAAAAAAACTTTTTTCATAATTATAAAAATTCAGGACCAGAGACACCTTTCTTGGTGTTTCTTATTTAGTATCCGAAATTTTTCAACTCGATGTGTAGCTATGTGTGAAAATAAGTGAGGAAATAAAAAAAGTGCCGGAAAGGTAGGAATCTGCTCACGTGACCCGCTCATCACATGGCCTTAAAACCTTTATTTAATTTCTTCAAGTCAAGAAATGATTAAAATCATCCAGAAGGTAATAAGTTTCAATTTTTGCGAAATACAAATCCAACTTTTCATAAAACCTAATATTTGTAATTTTATTATTAAAAAAGAAAATTAATAATATTGGATCAACCTAACCAATTCTTAAATTTTTTGTTTAATTCTGGGATTATCTGAAAAATTACTTTTTACATGACTAGGAGCAATAATCGCGCGTGTGTATTTTTCCGTTTTGAGGGGAAAGTTGATTTTTAATACAAAATAAAAATTTCGAATTGAATATTGATTTTCCAAGTTTGTTTGTTTATATATTTTTGAGGTCATATAAATAAAATTTTCCTACAATTCTTGAGAAAAATTGAAAAGATTTTTGAAGATTTCAGATATATGAAACCAAAATTTCAACAACAACAAAATTAATTCTCAACTAATAGTTGATTTTTCAA
This sequence comes from Andricus quercusramuli, assembly GCA_932178445.1. Lineage (NCBI taxonomy): Eukaryota > Metazoa > Arthropoda > Insecta > Hymenoptera > Cynipidae > Andricus > Andricus quercusramuli. The sequence continues at coordinate 46,559 of CAKNXH010001096.1, forward strand.
CAAGGATAATTAAATTTGACTAACGGTAAATTTTCAGTAAAAAAAAAATAAATTTTCCATCGAAGAGTGAAATGGTCAACAAATTAGTTGACTTCTCAACCTGGATATTCAAATTTTCAATAATAAAACTTAATGCAAACGAAGTTGTTAAATTTTCAATCAAATATATAAATTTTCAAATTAAAATTATGAATCTTCAACCACAAAAAACTGAATTTTCAAGAAAAGATTTGAACTTTCAGCCAAGTAGTGGAATTTTCAACCAAAAAAGACAAACTTTCAAAAAAGATGAATTTTGAACAGAAAAAAGAATTGCAGCCAAATAGTTAAATTTTCTATTTAAAAAGATAATTATTTAACCAATGATATGAATCTTAATCCGGAATGATGGAATATTCAATTAAACTAGTTAAATTTTCACTTTGAAAAAAGTTAATTTTCAAAACAAAAAAACGAATATTCAAAAAAACGCATGAAATTTCCGCTAGAAAGATGAATTTGAAGAAAATCAATTTTAAACCAAAGATGAATTTCCAACTTAAATGATGGAATATTCAACTGGATTAGTTAAATGAACAATTAAGAAAATTACCTTCCAACAAACAACGAAAAAAGAATTTTCATGAATAAAGTTAAATTTTCAAAGGAAATAGTAAAATTTTGATATAAAAAAATTAATTTTTAACAAAGTTGTTAAATGTTCATTCAAAAAGATGAATTAGAAATTAGAATAATGAATTTTTAACAACAAAATCAATTTTTAACGGGAGAAAATAACTTTCAACCAACTAGTGGAATTTTCTAAAAAAAAAAAATGAATTGTCAGTGGAAAATTTAATATATGATATTTTAACCAAAAAATATTTTAATTTTTAATAAAAAAGAGACTTCAACCAAAAAGACTGATTCTCAACAAAATATATACATTTTGAAATGGAGAAGATCAATTTTCAATGCAATAGTTAAATTTTCAATAAAAAAAATCCAACCAATGAGGTGAATTTTAAACTGCAATGATGAAATTTTGAAGTGGAGTACTTAAATTATCATTTGAAAAAATTAATTCTGAATAAAATTGTTAAATTGTCAATCAGAGATGAATTTCCAATCAAAATTATGAATTTTCAACCAAAAAAATTAATTTTTTAACAAAACAGTTTAAATGTCAACCAAGTGGTTAAATTTTCACCCGAAAATGATGAATTTTCAACAAGAAGTGTAATAGTTGATATTTCAAACCAAAAGGATTTTGATTTTTAATAAAAAAATAGTAGATTTCAACCAAGACGAATTTTCAACAAAATACATGAATTTTCAAACAAAAAGATAAATTTTCAACCAAGGAGATTAATTTTCTGAGAAGAAAAATAATGTCGACAAAACTGTTTTTTCTCTAACCAAAGAAAATGCATTCTCAAAGAAAAATATAATAGTTGATATTTTAACTCAAAAAGATTTTAATTTTAAATCATAAAGATTTGAATTCGTTAAAGAAAAACGAATTTTCAACAAAATAGATGAATCCTCGACAAAAACAGATTAATTCTCAAATGAAATGTTGCATTTTTAAGGGTAATACTTTCGGAGGGAAAAATCATTTTCAATACAAAACAAAAATTTCGAATATATAGTTTTTTTAATTTATTTATCTTTAGGTTTATATGAATATAATTTTCCTCAGTTTTCTTGAGAAAGTTCGAAAATATTTTCGGAAATTTCCGATGAGCCGGAAAATTATTCAGAAATTATTGAAGAAAATTTTTGTATCTTACATGATATTAAAAAATTCTACGAAACAATCAAATCAGTTTAAAAGACATTCAGAACATGCAAAAGTTTAGGAGAAATTACAAAAATTAAAAATTAAAAAATATTTGTAAAGCGTTACATTCATCCAAAGGGACGAATTTTCAACAAAAATTTGAATCCTTAACCAAAAAAATATTATAGTTTTAAACCAAACAGTTGCAATTTTAATAAAAAAAAAGAATGAAATCTTTACCAAAAGAGATGAATGTTGCACTCAAACAGATGACTTTTCAGCCAAAATTGTAGACCTTTCAACCAAAAAAAGAGTTTTCAATCAAGGAAGAAAAAAATTTTGGGCGAACTATAATTTTTTAAATAATGTGGATCCGCTATTAGGAACAAAACAAAGACAAAATGTACATGAAACTTATATGCTAAGATCCATCTCCTATCTGTCATTTTTTAATCCGACAACTAATTAATTTACGATAAGACAAGTATTTACTGTAATTAGCAAGCAAGTTTTATCGATTTTCAATTAACCTTCCGACAGATGCTCAAGACCTTCAGTTGACATTCCAGCATGATAGAAAAGCAAGTGATTATTTGCTTATAGAAAGACTGCATTGTAATGTGACCGAGGCACAAAGAACCATATGTGAGAACTATCAAAGAACTATCAATTACTATCAGGCAATTTGTGATAACTGCGAAACTATTTTGCGAAATTATAAAATATCTACGATGCGATTTTCTTACGCGTGAGTGAATCAGCTCTCTGGCATGTGATGATGTCAATCTTTGAACAGCTGACGTGCGTGCATAAGGAACCTCACCTTCCTCATGTCACCCTCGCATTATTTAAAGTAGGTGTGTTCCTGAAGAATGCATAATGTCACGCCTCTCTTGTTCTACATCTTTCTCCTACCCTCAATATACTTCAAAAATTCTTCCAGACTTTCTTGCATTTTTCTTCGATATCAGATTTTATTCTGGAATCAGAGTCAGAATATTTCAGATTGACACCATTGATGCTTGAACATTTTTCTGGAGTCTCCCAATTTGGAAATTTCTCCTTTTCCTACCATCGTTTATACGCCTGACATTCTCTGTAAGCCATTGATTGATTCTTCCGTTACAACCTTATCATCTGCTAATGCTAACCCACGTACCTTTACTGTCCCGAGATGCACACCTTCTCCAACAAAGAGGGCCATTCTCAGACAAGTGTCTAAGAATAAATAAAATATCCATGAATAAAATAAATAGCCGAGAGGACATAACGCATCCTTGCTTAACACCTTGTCTGACATCAGAAAAATCACTAAGTTGTCCATTTACCCTTACACTCATTTGGAAATTTCTCCTTTTCCTCAATCGTTTATACGCCTGACTATATCTTCATCGATCCTTCCGTCAATAATCTCCTCCATGCTATTTAGTGTGCTCAAAATTCTCTGCAAGTCATTGATTGATTCGTCCGTAACAACCTTATCATCCGCAAACGCTAACCCACGTACCTTTACTGTCCCGAGATGCATACCTTCTCCATCAAAGAGGGCCATTCTTAATTATTCAACTTATTATACTTATTATATTCTTATACTTATTATATTCAACTTGAATAATGCTAGAAAGTTGCAGTTTTTCCTGAAATTTATAACTATTTGTCTACTTTTCACATAGGATGAGTTAATAATTAATGAAATTCAGTGATAAATATTATTCAATCAAATTATTATTGTTTATAATTATCTTCTTCTTTGTTAACGCAATAAAGATGTAGTTTCTTCTGAAATGTTTAACTTTTTACCCACTTTTCAGTTAGTAAAGTAATAAATAAAACAAGCTAATTAACATAATTCTTCAAACAATCGACAATTGTTTATAACTAACTTCTCTTAGATAAGTGCTAAAAGTTGCAGTTTTTCTTAACTCTTAAACTTTTTATCCACTTCCCACTCAGCGTGGTAGTAATTAATGCAAGTTAACAAACATGCTTATTTGAACAATTGATTGTTTATAACTATATTATCTTGGCGTAATGCTAGAAAGTTCATGTTTTTTTCTCAAATATTTAATTTTGCTTCGACTTCATAATTATGAACAAATAATACGTGAACCTCAACAAGAATCATTTTTTTAATAGTATTTTATTTTCCTAAATGAGTTATTTTTCCTCTTCTCCCAATGTTTAAAAAAATTAATTAAAAAAAAGCTATATCATACACAAGAGAGAAAGACAAGGAATGGAATATTTAAGAGTAGGTGGGAGAACTAGGTAAAAAAAGGTTAAAAAAGTAGCAAAAATGCAGTGTCAAACCCTCTGATTAAACTGTGTGTAGAATTGATTTTAATGACCTGTACAGGTTTTTTTTCTCAAATTAAAATAAGAAGTTTATTGCAAAACGTGGCAGAAAATTTTGGAATTGAACATATTTCGATAAAAGCCACCCTCCAGCAGGAAAAAATTAAAAAAAAAAAAGTATTTTTTCATTTAGTATGACTTCTGACAACTTGCGGAAAATCTGTTTCAAAGATGTTCTAATAATACTATAAGATTTATCAATAACTACATTTTGATTCTTGGAATAATTCTAATATCATAGAAATAATTTTCAATAGTAACATAGAACAAAGTACATTTCAAATTGAAAAAATTAAAATAAAATAAAAATTTCAAAATTATAATTCCAAAATTTCCAGAAACATAAAAAGTGTTTCAATTGAAAATTTGTATGCAAGAAATTAAGGAGGATGAAGATGTTTAAATGAATCATTGTTAAAATGCAATGTTGCTTGAAAATTGTTATTCTTTCTACTGTGTTTGAAAAAATGTTTGTCGTCAATTTTTCGCCTTTAAAAAAATGAAAATTTGTTTAAAGAATATTATAATAATTATTTAACTACAACGTTTTTTTTACAAATGCGTATTCATACTAACGTGAGATTTACAAGGGAACCAAATTACATTCTCTCAAACATAATTCCTCATGATAATATGAATTATTTACTTTACATTATTCCTTTCTTACAAAAAAAATTGTGTTGAAAGCTATTTATCATACAAACATATAGAAATGAAATTATGTCCGAATTTTTCAATTAAATATACGTCACTGGAGAAAAATGTTTTAATGCAATGTTTTCTGACAACTTTTGGAAACAAATTTTTTTGTAAAGATTTGTGAAAAAAAAAATATTTCTACTATATTGTCATTGTTTTTTTCCACCGATTGTACTTCGCTAAAATGAAACCATGTTTTAATAACACTGCAATATTTATCAATAGTTATTAATAGAATTGAATAAAATTAAAATTTTTTAAATTAATTAAAATTAATTAATTAATAATAATTATAATAATGATATTTTACAAAGTCATCGATAAAGGGTCAGGTAAGTACGTTCATAAAGTCAATGAATGTGGAACATGGTCGAAGAAATAGGCATCAAATTTGAAATCACTAACAAATATTAAAAATGTAATAGTGAAATATAATATAATAATAATAATATAATATAGTTTCAATTCTGTGTCTTTCGAGTCCCTTGATATTATCTCCATTAGAATTATGTAGTTGATGATCTTCAATTCTATAGTGTAATGGTCTACTCGTATGTCCAATATAACAACAGTCACAGTATGAGCAGTTAAAACAGTAAACAATATTACTTTTATGAAAAATATCCAATTTATCCTTAGGGGATCGAAAAATGATAAAATAAGATTTAGTAGGTCGAAAAATGACCTTGGTATTTTTTTGTCTTAAAATAGTAGCTATTCTGTCCGTAATACCAGATATATATAACAGTGAAGGCTTTGGAAAGTGGTGAGTCTATTTTGTGACCTGAATTATAAATGTTGTCAATTCTAATTTTAATTAATCTATTAATTAGGTGGGAAGCCATTGTTAATCAAAGTTTGTCGTATTAGTTGAATGTTATGTTTTCTCAACTGTGGAGAAACTAATTTGGTGGCTTTATCTATAAGTCCAAAAATCATCCGTTTCTTTTAAGGCAAAGGATGTTGTGATGAAAAATGTAAGTATTTACCAGACCAGGTTTTTTTGCGATAACGATTTGTTAAAAAAGTTGGATTGTTAGTCCTCGTAACTGAGATATCTAAGAAATTTAGTATGAAGTTCACTTCTTTTTCAAACATGAATTTAAGATTAGAATCAAAGCTATTGAAAATCTCTAAAACTTCTGGTAGTTTATGTTTAGGAATGATCATGAAAATATCGTCAACATACCTTTTGTGAAAAGCTATGTTGAAACTGAGTGAAGATAAACAATCTAATTCAACTTCTTCCACTACAAAATCAGCTATTGCTGATGTTAAAGAAGAACCCATAACTAATCCATCTGGTTGTTTGTAATTTTTATTATTAAATTTAAAATGAGTTAATCTAAGGCAAAATTCTATTGTATTTGATATTTCATATCTGGGAATTAGGGTGATAGAAACAATCAAGTCCCATTTATTTTTAATACTTTGTGAAGCTAATTTAATAGGGATATTAGGAAATAATTTTAGCTGGCTAGTTAGCTGGCTAATTTTATCTAGGAAATAATTAGGGCTGGCTTCATGAAATTGATCACTTTCAAAGATTAGTTAGATTAATGATGGTGTTTTAAGCGATGCTGTTTGTCTGAGTGGTATAAATTAATAATAATATACAATAGATATTGTTTTTGACATACTTCAGACCAAATAAAAAAGGAGGTTAATATTATGTTTTGACCTAATTTATTATATTGTCATTGTAAAACTTTGAAGTTTATCCTTAATAAGGATTTTTGTCATCGAATTCCAACATCTTCATAGTTGTCTTTGTTAAGATTTCTCTTCCTCTCTTTCTCAATTTCTAGCAAAGAAGAAGAGGAATAGAAATTTGTATTTGGTAAAGATGTTGATGAACTTCAAAAAATATTTGTCCTGATGAGCAAAATATTATGTTTTCGAAACGTTGGCTACAGAATAAAGGATTCAACAACTAACCTCCTTCTTTATTTGGTCTGAAGTATGTCAAAAACAATATCTATTGTATATTATTATTCACTTTCAAAGAGAAAATTGGAAAGTTCTTCTATTTTTGGATAATTGCCCGGCTTGTCCGAAAGTTTTGATGAATACACTAAAAGCCGTGGAAGCGGTTTACTTGCTTCCGAATTTGACTTCAAAAATCACAATCAATGGATCAAGAAATTATCAAGAACCTTGAAGTTAATTACCGAAAGAAAATCATAAGATTGCTCAAGGCTTCGGAAAAGGAAAGGGGCTATCCGATCTGAATTTGATGTTATTTTCGATTTAAACAAAGCTTAGACTAATGTCACAAGAAGAGGACGAACATTCTGCGGATAGTATGTCTGAAGAGTGGACTGATTTACGGAGAAGATTAGCATTCACAGATGTAAGCTTTGAAGATTTTGTTGATGTGGACACTAGTTTAGTAATTGTTACGGGACCTACATAAATTGAGATATTCGAGAGTGTGGAGGAACAAGGACCTTTGAAATCTGATGAGGAGAATGATGCCGAGGGTCAGGATGTTAGGCTACCAACGAAATTCAGAGATGCATAATTTTGTTCAGAAATTTCTGGTTTTTTCATACCTCTTCATAACAGGCATTTATTTAATTAAACCGGGTACCCGTTTCAATCAGAGAAAAAAATTCCCGATCATGTCCCGGTTCACACAAATTTTTCACGGTCAATGAAATTGAAAAATTCGAAATCTAAAGCTGAACATTTTTGCATTTGAAGTAATAAAAACTGATCTGCAAATTCAAGCACCCAAACTGGAACGCTTTTTAACTTAACAATTTGAAATTCAATGCAGTTAAACTGCCAAATAACAAATTTTAAACTTTTATAAATTGCAGAGTTTGAAACTGCAGATTTGATTCAAAAAATACAAATTCACGTTATCATTTTCAATGCTCTAAATTGAAGAATTTAAAAATTCTCAAAATTTTATCATTTTAAGCAATTATAAGCTGGAAATATTATAAATAGAGCAGATGAATTTTTTTGTAAGCTGAAAACTTCTTAAATTAAACGTTAAATTATTTCTATTTTAGATAGTATAAAAATCCTTGAAATACTTCAAAATTGAATTTCAAAATCTTGACAAATCTACATTCTGTTTTATATTTTCGTCACATTTTGAATTTTTTCTTAAATTTTTTCAGAACTACTAAGCATCTTTTAAAATGATTCAAATTTTTTATAACATTTTTCTTAAATCCTGCCTAATAAAAAATATCCTCAGAATCTTCCACATTTATTTTTGATAATTTTGTTAAACTTTCTAAATGTTTTTGAATATTCTCTTGAAATTAATTTTTCAAAATGAAAACTCATTTTCAATTTTCCTACGAATCTTAAGAAAATGGTTTTTATTCTCTTTAAGCCTTTTACAGTTCTTAAAAAGCTTATATATTTTTTTTAATCTGAAAAAATCTATATTTTGTTTTGAATTAGGTCGCGGGCTATTGGCCCCGAAATTTCGGTACGAATAGCCGGATTTTTTGGTTCAAATTTTTTAATAATTTTGAATTTTTTTAAGAATTTTAAAAATCTCTTCAATTTACTCAACTTTTTTCTAAGAATATCAAGTGTTCAATTGTCATTTACACATAAAAATGCAATAATTCGACTTAAAAATTATTATTTTTTTTAATTTCACCTTCAAAGATTAGTTTTCTTTGTCTTTAGTTTTGAACATTTTATTAATAATTATTGATTTTGAATGAACATTCAGATATTTCTGAATATAAGGTAATTGTTTTGTTAATTAAAAATTCTCAAATTCCTTTTTAAAAATTTATCTACGAGGCAGATAATGGCAATAATAAATAAAACTGTTTTATTGCAAAAATAATTTGCTCATCAAAGAAGCTTCTTAGGACGCCTTTAATCGTAATTTCAACATTTTTTTCAGTTTCCTTTTCTTATTCAAATTTAGAATCCATTTTACGTTTAAGAGCATTCAATATAGGAAAAAACAGGTTTACTGCACCGTTACAATTCAACACAATTTTTTTCAGTGCATTGACGCCCATGACAACAACCACTATGCTTTTTAGTTTAAAATTTTATTATTTGTTTGAAAATTTCACAATTTTCTTGAGAAGAATTCATTTTTTTTCAAATTTAACTGTTTTGTTCGAAATTCGTCTTTTTGGGTTATTAATTCAACTCTTTTCGTATAATATTAACCGTTTGTTTAAAATTAATATTTTCTTGCTGATAAGTCAACTGAAGTCTTTTTTGGATGAAAAATATTTTTTTTCTGAAAACTTGCCTTTTTACTTCAAAAGTTCTTTTTTTTTGTAAAAATATTGCATCTTTCTTGGACAAAAATGCAACTGTATTGTTGAAAATTCATCTATTCCCTAGAAAATTTACTGTTTGTATAAAGTTTGTATTTTTCTGTAGAAAAGTCGATCGAAATCCTTTTGGATGAAAATTCAACTCTTTTTTTGAAAAATTTGTCTTTTGGAAATTTAACAATATTGTTGAAAAGTCTTACTTTTTTTGTTAAAAATTCGACTATTTACCAGAAAATTAACTTATGGTTCATCTTTCTTAAATATAAATGCAACTATTCGGTTGAAAATTCAACTCTTTTTTTGAAAACTTGTTTTTATGATTTCAAATTTCACCTGCTTCAGCAGGAATTACATCTTTCTTGGATAAAGATGCAACTGTTTGGTTTAAAATTCAACAATTTTATTGAAAAGTCATCCATTTTAGTTGAGAATTCTGCTGTTTTGTTGAAAAATGTACTATTTTGTAGAAAATTTACTTTTTGGTTGAATTTAATATTTGGTGTTGAAAAAAGAACTGAAATCTTTTCTGGATGAACATTCAACTATTGTTTGAAATTTTTTCAATTGAAAATTCATCTGTTTTGAAATAAATTTAATCTTTCTTGACAAAAAATGCAACTATTTCGTTAAAAATAAAACTATTTTGTTAAAAAGTCATACTTTTGGCTGAAAATGCTACTGTTTTGTTGAGAATTTAATTATTGTGTCGAAATTTTACTTTTTGTTTGTAAGTCATATTAAAAAAAAAAACTTTTTTTTTCAATTCATCTGTTTCAGTACAAATTTCATTTTTCTTGGATAAAAATTGAACTATTTGGTAGAGATTTCAACTATTTCGTTAAAAATTCCTCCCTTTTGGTTGAAAAAATTCGTCTTTTTGGATGAAAAATTCAATTTTTTTCGGAGAAACTTATTTTTTGTTACAAAATTCATATCTTGATCTGGAAAAGTCAACTGGAATTTTTTCTGGATGAAAATTCAACTATTTAAAGAAAATTTGTTTTTCTTTTCAATAAAACCTCAACTATTTGAAGAGAAATTTCCTCTTTTTTGGATAAAAATGCAACTATTATATAGAGAATTCAACGATTTTGCTAAAAATTCATATTTTAATCGTGAAAATTCAACTAAAAGCTTTTTTAATAGAAAATTCATTTTTTTTAATTCATCTTTTTGATTTATAAATTCATCCGTTTCGGTGGGAATTTCTTTCTTTTTAATGGAAATGCAACTTTTTGGGTAGGAAAGTATTCTTCTTTGTTTGAGTATTCAACTATTTGAATTTTTTTTTTTTTAATTAAAAATTCATCTGCTTTAAAAGAAATTTCATCTTTCTTGGATAAAAATGCAACTGATTTGTTAAAAAAAAGACTATTTTATTAAAAGTCATACTTTGGTCTGAAAATTCTACTGCTTTGTTAGAAATGTAACTGTTTCGTAGAAAATTGACTTTTTGTTTAAAATTTATATTTTGGTGTTAAAAAATTAACTGAAAGCTTTTGTCGGCGGAAGTTCAAAGTTAAAAAAAAATTTTCCTTTTTCTTATTAAAAATTTATTTTTTTTTATTAAAAATTTTATTTTTCCTGAATAAAAATTCAACTATTTGGTAGAAAATTCAACTATTTCGTTAAAAATTCCTCCCTTTTGGTTGAGAAAATTTGTCTTTTTGGATAAAAAATTCAATTTTGTTGGTAGAAACTTATTTTTTGTTGAAAAATTTACATTTTGATCTGGAAAAGTCAACTGGAATCTTTTCTGGATGAAAATTTAACTATTTTTTGAAAATTTGTTTCCTTTTTCAATAAAACCTCAACTATTTTGAGAGAAATTTCACCTTTTTCGGATAAATATGCAACTATTTTGTAGAGAATTGAACTATTTTGTTGAATGTTCATATTTTGATCGTAAAAATTCAACTAAAATCTTTTTTAACAGAAAATTTCAACTATTTTTTTTATTGAAATATAAACTATAACACTTTTTTCTGAGGATTTATATTTTTAGTTTGAAGATCTAACTATTATTTCAAAAATTTAATTATTTTTTTGAAAATTCAAGTCTTCTCTTAAAAAGTCATCTTTTATTATAGAGAGGACATTTTTTGTTTAAAATAAATTAATAAATTAGTATCCTAAATGTGTCGCATTTTTCCAAACACTTCTAACAGTGAAGGCCTAGTAATCTTTTTTTATGTGCTCTTTACAATAATTCAATTATTTAAAATGGTGGTATGTAAATCAACTTTTCGAGCGGCATGTAAATGAAAAAAAGTTATGGTAACTGAAAATGTAGTTGGGGGATGAAAAAAGGAGAACCTTTAAGTTCTTTGGTAGAAGAGAATATTAGAATTCTTAAAGAGACGGCATGTGTATTATACTGCATAATACATGTACTGCATACCCATTTATCAGAAAACATGGTTCGCGGGCACCAGCTCGCATTGCGGATGCTCTCTTTATATAGCATGCATAGAATATTTTATATACCATAAGGTTTAGAAAAAGAACTGATGAGAAATGGAATACACGGAAAAAGAATTAATATTGAATCAAGAAATCGTTACGCATACGGACGATACAATGTTTTCTTGATACAAGAAAATATCCCAGAGGGAAGAAAAGATGCGAACCAGCGTACGATTTTTTTCACAATTTTTTTTAACCCGTTAAACACACACTTCCGAAAAATAACGTAAACCACACACATGGGTCCAGCGGACCCGAACACGAAAGACGTTAATAACTCTCTTATGTATGCATAAATAAACAAGTATGAAGGAAAAAATTGCCATTTTTTCTGTTTGAAGTTTCCGGCACACGAAAAGAACAAACTTGTTGAAATCGACTAAGTTTCATAAAGTAACATTAGTTGAAAATGTTTCAATATTATATAATAAACAACAAATTTTTCATAAAAAAATTATTTGTTGAAAGAATGTCATCTACGATTTTCCATAATTTTACGTTTTTTGAAGTTATGTTGCAAGAAATTTGGATTTAAAAAAATATAATGATGATGCAATTTCTTCTTGACATTACTAATGATAATATTATAAGCAAATTTAATGAACAAATGTATTAATCGAGCATTTTTCGATAGAAAAATTAGTTTTTTTCCATGACAATTTTTTCAGTTAGGAACTTTATGATGATTTTAGCAAAATTAGTAATTTTGTTATCAATCTTATTATTGTCGTTTACAAATTCAATAAAAAAAATGCATCATTTGGGTATTTTTTGGCAGGAAAGTTCATTCATGATTAGTTGATAAATTTTATGATTTTTAAAAACAATTTTTATAAACAAGTGCATTATTCGGGCATCTGTCGACGAAAAGGTTTGTTTTTTCGATCTCAATCCTTTCAGTTTAAGTTTTTCAAAATTTCTCTGTCGACAAATGCCTGATTAATGCATTTGTTTATCAAATTTGTTTTTAAGAAAACATAGGATCAACCAAAAAATAATTAATTCAGGTAAAATTATTATAAATTCCTAATTAAAAATATTGCCACCGAAAAAAACTAATTTTTCTCTCAATAAAATTTATCAAATAATAATGAATGTTGCTGAAATTTTTATGAAGTTTCCAACTGAAAGGACTGACATTGAAAAAACGGATTTTTCTATCGACAAATGCCTAAATAATGCATTTGTTTATAAAATTTCGTTGAAAAAAACATAATATGAACCAAAAAATTATGGACTTTGCTGAAATTATTATAGTTTTGAATTTCAAAAATTGGCATAAAAAAAACGAATTTTCCTATCGAAAAATGCCTGATTAATACATTCGTTTATTAAATTTGTTTATAACATTAACAATAATAATTTCAAGAAAAAATTTCTTCATCATTATATTGTTTTCATCCAAATTGCTGGCAACATATCTTCAAAAAACGTAAAATTATGAAAAATCGAAATCGAGATTTGAAAATAAAATTTTTTTAACAAAATACATAAACTTTTAACGAAGTTGTTGAATCTTCAATAGAAAAAGATAAACTCTTCACCAAAAATTAAATAGTTAAATTTTCATTTGAAAACTTGATTTCGTACCAAAAAGAACGAATTTTCAAAAAATGATAAAATTTTCATCCAAAGGGATGAATTTTTAACTAAAAATATGAATCTACAAATGAAGTAGTTGAATTTTTAGTTAAAAGATAAGTTTTCAGCAGTAAAATAACGGGTTTTTTAAAACAAATTAGTTAAATTTTTAACCAAGGAGAGGAATTTTTAACTAAAATGATTAACCTTTATCAAAAAAAAACTTTTTAACAAAACTAATGAATTTTCTAAAAAAAAACTAATTTCTGAACGAAAGAAATAAAGTCTCAAAAAAATATAATAGTTGGTGCATCAATCAAAGAATATTTTCATTTTTAATCAAAAACAGTTGAATTCAATCAAAAAAGATGATTTTTCAACAAAATAGGTCAATTTTTAAACGGAAAATTTTTGAACAATTTATAACCGACTGAAAAGATCAATTTGCTGTCAAAAAAGCCCAATTTTTAAAGAAATTCGTAAATTTTGAATCAAAAATTTGAATTTTCAACTGGAATAGATTAATTTACTATAAAAAATGGAATATTAGAAATTTCAATTAAAGAAAACAATTTTCAATAACAACAAAATTGCCAACCAAAGAGATGAATGTTCAAGCTAGAAAAATAATTTTCTGCAACAAATTTAAAAAAAATGCATTTTCAACCAGATAATTTAACTGTAAGCAAAAAAATAGATAAATTTAAACTTCAAAATGGAATACATAAATTTTAAATGAAATAAAATTAAGTTTTAACAAAAAAATTAC
>CAKNXH010001096.1:67879-85508 GCA_932178445.1 Andricus quercusramuli
ATTAAATTTTTTCAATGGAAATTTAATTATTATACTTTTGTTTGAAAATTTATCGTTTTTAGTTTAAAATTCGAATATTAATCTTCTTCATGGAACAGATTGTTTGCAATTTTTTCTCTCCCTTGACTGAAAAATCTTTTTAGGTTGAAAATTGAACTCATGTTTAAAGTAGTTTCTTTTGTCGAATTCAACTGTTTCTGATTAAAAATTAATTTTTTTTTTATGTCAACTACTACATTTTTCGTTCAGAATTCATCTTTTTTGAATTACGAATTTAATTACTGAGTTGAAAGCTGAACTTTTTGGTTTAAAATTGATTTTTTTTCTTCTCAAGATTCATTATTTTAATTCAAAATGTATCTCTTTGGTTGAAAAGTTAGCTATTTTCTTGAAAATTTGTTTTTACTCTAACAGAAAATTGATTCGTTGCGAAACTAAAAATTTCATTATTCCAGTCGAATATTCTAACATTTTATTTGAAAATTCATCTCTTTAGTCTAACATAATATAAAATTAAAAATGGAACCATTCAATTTTAGGTTGAAAAATTATCATTTTTAGTTGAAAATTCAACTATTCAAACAGTTTTTTTTTTCTAGAAAATTAATTTATGTTCAGATTTAACTATTCTATTTTAGGTCGAAAGCTGATCTTTTTCAGTTCAAAATTCAACTGTCAACTATCAAATAAAAATTTGTTTGAATTATTATTCAAATTCATAGATTTTAAAGACAAATTCAAGAAATGATTGATTATGTTTTTAGTATTATTTGATTATTTAATTATTTAATGGTGCCAATATATTTGAGAATATCTTGTAATATGATTTGTTGAAGATTTGTAAATTGAAAATATTAATTAAATCCCCAGAAACTGAAAAACAAATTTATAATAAACTCGCGAAACTGTGGACTTATTCTGAGTCGATTTATAAAAAAAGAGAAATATTTGAATCGCTCCGTACTATAAAAAATTATACAAAAAAAAAACTTGAGATATCTGGATAGAGCTTGAAATTGTCAGGGAATGTTTTTTCAGGTATGATTTCTTCATTTAGCTATACTGTAATACTAATTAAACATGATATACTCATTAAAAGTATGTAATCAAAATTTCGTATTCTAGGATGCTAGTAACTTGTTGTTTAATCGGACCTAATCCGACTTTAATAATTTATTAATATATTTCAATAATATTCTCTTCGTTGAAAAAACAGTTTTAAAATTTACTTGAGACTACCCTTTGAAATAGTAACCAACAATACATTTACCAATTCATTCAGTAGTATCATTACCAATTCGTTTAGTAGATATAGTTACTAATTCATTTAGTCAGTTATTCTTACTCATTGAATTAGTAGATTCTTCCTAATTACCAGTAAACGAATCGGCGCTATTTGAATTAGTAGAAAACTACTACCAATTAGTAGTTTTCTACTAATTCAGATTTAGAGAGTAGGGGAAACCTCCATACAATGGATAATGCAACCTACAGTAATCGTTAATTAAGACCACATATAAAAGAATAATAATTAATTCTAATTCTAATTTATCACCACTCAAATTTTTTAAAATTATTAATTAAATTGAATTAATTATTTTATATTTAATCATATTCTTAATTAAAGATTATCCACTGTAGGTTGCACTATCCACTGTAGAGAGGTTTCCCCTGGATACCATATTAAATTCAATAACAGAAATTAATTTTCAACCCAAAAAGACGAATTTTTAAGAACAATAAAATTAATTTTTAAACAAACAGGTGCACTGAAAACAAAAAATAGTTGAACTTTCAAACAAAATAGGCATTTCCAGAAAAAAATAGTCGAACTTTCAAGCAAAATAGGCATTTCCAAAAAAAAATAGTTCAACTTTCAACCAAATAGTTAATTTTGCAAGCCAAAAAGGCGAATTACTTCGAAGAGAATTGAATTTTTAACAAAACAGTTAAATTTGCGATACAAAAAGATGACTAACAAAATCGTGGAATTTTCTACTAAATAATTAAATTTGTGATAAAATAGTTGAATTTTTAATCTACAAAGATGAGTTTTGAACTAACGCAATTTCAACCAAAAGACAAAATTGATTTTGAACAAAACAAAAACGAATTTTCAACCAGTTGAATTTAACGAAAAAAAAAACGAATTTTTAACAAAATAGTTGACTCGCCAACCAAAAAATGAATTTTCAACAAACATAATTTTTTAACAGAAGATTTAAGTTCCCATGATAGACAGTTGAAGTTTTTGAAAAACAATTGATTTTAAAACCAGAAAAAATTAATTTTCCACAAGGATGTCAATTTTTAATCAAGAAAGATAAATTTTTACCTACATAGTTGAATTTAGAAAAATAAATTTCAACCAAACTTAACCAAAAAGATACATTTTTATCAAGAAAATTAATATTCTCCCAAAAAAAGAGACCTTTTGAAAAAACCGTTAAATTTTCACGTCGAAAAAATGATTTTTCTGCAGAAAAATGAATTTTATTCCAAATATTTCAATCTTCATAAAAATAGTTACATTTTTAATCAAATAGTTAAATTCAGAGGCCAAAAATACAAATTCAAATTTCAAGGACTGTTAATTTTTCAACAGAAAAGTTAATTTTCAATGAAGAAGGATGACTTATTTACGATAAAATATGAATTTTCAATCCAAAAGAAAAAATGTTCAACAAAACATTCAAATTAAATATAAATTAAAAATAAATGAATAAAAATAGTGGAATGTTCAACAAAATAAATAAATTTCAAACTAAAAAGTTGAATATAGAAACCAACGAAAATGATTTTCCAACTAAGGAAATTTCTACCAAAAGACGAATTTTTAATAAAATGAATGATTTTTCAACCAAATAGTTTAATTTTCAACTAAAACACTTAAAACTGAATACTAAAATTTGATGTTTAAAAGATTATTTTTGAACAAAAAAAATCCATTTTTAACAAACCGACAAAAATGATTTTTCAGCTAAGAAAATTTCTACCAGAAGACGAATATTCAATAAAATAAATAATTTTTAAATCGAATAGTAAATTTTCAACTAAAACACTGAAAGCTGAATAGTAAAATTTTATGTTTAAAAGATTATTTGTGAACAAAAAAAGAAAACGAATTTTTCAAAAAGTAATCGAATCCTCAACTAACAAAATAATTCTTTAACCAACAAGATTCATTTTCTACCCAAAAATATGAATTTTCTACAAGGAAGTTAATTTTTAATCAACAAAGATGAACTTTCACCTAAAAAAGATAAGTTTTCATCCAAAAATCAAATCTTTCAATTTTCGTTTTCAAAAAATAAATTTAAAAAAAAATTTTAATCAGTTGAATTCAACCAAAAAATACGATTTTTTACAAAATAATCAAGTCCTTAACCAAAAAGATGAATTTACAACAAAATAAATGAATTTTCTTGCAAATCGTTGTATTTTCAACCCATTATCACATTATTCAAATAAATAGTTTAATTATTAACCCAATAGTGTAATTTTCTACCGAGTTGTTTTCTAGCTGAAAAAGATTATTTTTCAACCAAACCATTGAATTTTCAAACAAGAAGGATAAAATTTTTAACAAAAAAGTTTATTTTCTGGCAAAAAATACGATTTTTCTTCATAATACATCAGTTTTCGACCAAATGGTTGCATTTTCAAATAGAAAAAATTAATTCCTAATTAAAAATATAAATTTTCAACAAAAAATGGAATAGTTATATAGTCATTTACACAAACTAATTATCTCTGAAAAAAAAAAATTAATTTTCAACCAGAAAGGTAAATTTTTAACCGAGAGATCAATAGGCTTTCAAAGAAAATCATAAATCTGGAGAAAAAAAAATAAATTTTCAATAAAAGAGTTCAGCATTTAATTAACCAGTCAAATTATCAATAAAAAGGATTATTTTTTATTCAAGAAGATTAATTTTCAACTAAAATTAAAAAAAATATTAAACAAAATGGTTTAATTTTCTACCAAAAATATAAATCTTCACAAAAAAAAACGAGTTTCGAATAAAGCAATTCAACTGTTAACCAAGTAGTTTAATTTTTTACCAAAAAAGATGTGTTGTTAACAAAATAGTTGGATTTTCAACCATATAATCAACTTTTGAACCAAATATTGAAATTATAATAATAAATTAAAATTATATCAATAATTGAAATTATATTAAATACTAAAATAATATTGAATATTAAAATATCTATGCTGCACCTTTTTTAATTTTTTTAAAGAATCTTTTGAACAATTACTTTATTTTTTCATTTTCTGCGACGGTTTTAAACAAACTAAGCGTCCAATCAAAAATACTGAAAACACCTTTGGTTTCATTTTAGAAATATCTGAACGATCTTTTCCTAAAAACAATGTTTGTTAATTTTTTTATTATGCTTTTCAAGCTGTAAAAATATTAACAAATAATTTAATTGTTTAAAACAGTGCACCTGGATATTTTCAAAAGAAATCCAAAGTTGTTTTTTGTTTTTAAATCTGATGCTTAGTTTGTTTATAAAAATAGCAGAATATTGAAAAATAATCTAGTTGCTTGAAAAATGATTTAACGAAACCAAAAAAAGCTTAAGGTTAGTTAAATTTGATGTTTGAGGCTTTTAATTGAAAGAGAGTTTTTTCGTTCAACTATATGTAAATAAGTAACTTTTACCATATTCAGAGTGAAGTTAAACATTTTTATGGAAGTATTTTATCACTGAGACGTGTATTAGCTATGCAAAAAACGGATTACCATATCGTGAAGATTTCAGAAAAAAACCGAGGTGTTAAGTGCTGAACTGTGTGCAGTTATTCTCGCTTTAATATATGCACATTGTATTTGCACTTTGTTATTTGCAAGTTTGCACACACTTGGTAGAATATATAGGTGCAAAAATCTTGTGAGAGCAACATCCTCATCGAATTTCAACTGAAATTTAAAATTGAAATTAAATTTTGTTCACATTAAACTCAAAATTCTTGAAATTGAACCAAAAAATACGAAATTTCAACAAAATAATTCATTTCTTGACAAAAACAGATTCATTTTTTAACAAAAAGTTGCATTTTTGACCAAAACAGATTTTTGGTTCTTCTATTGGTTCTTTTAATTTGTACCAAAAGCGATGAATTTTCGAATAAAAAAAGAACGACTTTTCAACAAGAATTTAATTTCCAACCAGGAAAGATTTTTCAATCAATAAAGAAAAAAATTTCATCCAAAATGTTGCACCTGCAAGCCAAAAAAGACAATTTTTTTATAAAACGGTTGAATTTTCAACTAAGTAATTCAATTTTCAACCGAAAAGATGAATTTAAAAAAAAAAGTTGAATTGTTCACCAAGAAGATGAATTTTCGGGAAATACATCAATTTTGAACCCAATGTTTTATATTTTTTATTTTATGGTTTTGACCAGATAAAATGAATTAAATAATTTGATGTTAATTGTTTTTTGTCGATTGGTCCCAACTCAATATTTATTTAAAATCGATATTTTATTTCTAATTGGTGAAAAAATTGCTCTGAAAGTAGGATCTGGATTCGGATCCCAGCGGAGCTTGAGAGCAATTTTTTCACAATTTAGCAATGAAAAATCAATACTAAAAAATATTTATTTCAGATCAGTAGACAAAAAACAATTATCATCAAATTATTTTGAACCAAGTGGTTGAATTTTCAACCAAGAGGTTTGATTTTCTACTGAAAAAGATGAATTTTCATCAAAAATTGTACATTTTTAATCGAATGGTTAAACTTTTAAACAATAAAATTATTTTATAGTTGAATTTTTAAATAAAAAAAGAACAATTTTCAAACAAAAATGCGATAGTTACATTTTTAATACAAAAAATTATTTTTCAAATAAACAAAAATTCTACAAAACAGTTGAATTTTCTATAAAATATTTGAATTTCTTACCAAATTGTTGATTTTCTTATCCAACAAAACGAGTTTTCTATAAAGCAGTTGAATTTTCAACTAAAGTTCATTTCCAACCAAATAGTTGAACTTTTACCTAAATTGTTAAATTTTCAGTTTCAAAAATTCATTTTTAATAAAAAAAATTTCTTTCGCAAAGCAATTAAATTTATGACCTAAAAAATCAACTTAAATAAAATAACAAATATTCTGGTTTGATTGAAGAACAGTTGAATTTAACCAAAAAAGCCCAATTTTCGGCATACAAACTTGTATTCTCAAAATAGATTAATTTTCAACCAAACAGTTGCATTTTAACAAAAAAAATTATTTTCTATGAAACAAAAGATTTTTTGAGAAAATACATAATTTATCAACCAATCAGTTTAATTTTTAACCAAGAAAATTCTTTTTCTATCAGATAGTTGAATTTTTAAACAAAAAAAAAACAATTTTTGACTAAAAATGCAATATTTAAATTTTTATTACAAAAAAATTATTTTCGAACAAAAAAAGAATTTTCTACAAAACAGTTGAATTTTCTATCAAATATTTGAATTTCCTATTAAATCGTTGAATTTCTTAGCCAACAAAACGAGTTTTCTATAAAGCAGTTGAATTTTTAACTAAATTGTTGAATTTTCAGTTACAAAAATTAATTTTTAATAAACAAAACAAAATTTCACAAAGTAATTAAATAACCTAAAAAATCAAATTAAATAAACTAAAAAATATTTTTGTTTTGAATCAAAAATAGTTGACTTTACCCAAAAAAGAAAAATTTTCGACATACAAACTTGTATTCTCAAAAGAGATTAATTTTCGAATAAACAGTTGCATTTTAACAAAAAAAATATGGATTTTTACTACAAAAAAAAAAAGAAGGATTTCAAAGAAAATACCGGAATTATCTACGAGGCAGTTGAATTTTGAACACAGAAGATTAATTTTCTATAAAAAAGACGAATTTTTAACAAAATTTATAACTTTTTAAACAAATAGTTAAAGTTTTTACTAAAAAAGATAAATATTTTACCAAAATGGAGTAGTTGAATTTCCAGATAAAAACATTGTTCTCCAACCAAAAAAACGAATTTCCAACAACAAATGTGTTATACGCGGCTTGTATAGAGCGAGACTCTTTCATTGGTAGATTTAAAACGCTCTCGCAGACGACGTTTATTCATTCAATAGGCAACCATTTTAAATTATAATCACTAGTAATAAGACCCGTAAGTTAGAAAGAGAGAGAAACAGGTACTCCATGAAGTGACGTCAGCAGTGACGTCAGCAAGGCGCAGGGCGAGTAGAGGCGAGAGTCGCGAGTAGAGCGCCCTCGAAACTCGACGCGCGCATCTCCCACCAACGATTTTCTACCCTCTCCGCTCGACTCCCACGCAACGCTCACGCAGCTTCCCCGTTATAAGGGCGTGCACGAGCCCAGAACGATCAGAAAGTGTTTGGGAGCTGGTAGCCAGAACCCTCTCACTTTAAACCCTGCAGCTGGAAGCCAGCAGTAGGTGCCTACAGCTGGTAGCCAGCCCTAGGTTTTTTTCACCGCAAGCCATTGCCGTGCCCGAACAGTACTCTCTCTCTCTACCGCCAGAGTCCTCCAGCTGGTTGCCAGCCAGAGGACAATCGACGACGCATCGCCTTCGCCCTCTTGTGAGGAAGCGGCAATGAACTTCTACGCCTTACTTTCCAACTTGCTTATCTGTAAATTCACCATAATTAGACAAAATTAAATAAAGAAAATTCGAAAAACATACCATTCTAAGTTTTTTTTTTTTTTGTACTGGTCACTTCACTTCTCCCCCTTCTTTCCTCCGCTAACGGGTTAGCTGGCATACCAGCAGGCCCGTTTCCGCTGAGACAGCTGGCATACCAGTCCTCTCAGCCGATACACTGACTAACTTCTCCCCTCTCCCACGACCAACAACCAGATCTCCTCTAACTAAGTTCTTTCAGGAGAAAAGAGAAAAAGAAAACGCTTGCTCAACTTCCTATCTCTTTCTATCTTAGGAGATAGACACATCGCTCTCTCTTTCCACCTCCCTCGACATTTATCCTCTCACTCCCTCCTCTTGTACTCTCCAGATCACTCTCCTACCCGCTATCTCTTTCTATCCTATGACCACACCCACCTTTTACCTCCCTTGAAGCCTATCCACCATACATCGCTTCTTTACAGAGATGCCAAAGTTCCCTCTCACTCCTTCCTATGGGTCCCCTACCTCTCCTGTCTCTAATTATCTCATGAGATAACTCCTTCTCACCCTTTCTTAGCAGAGAAACATCCTCTATCCCGACGTATATCCTTCTTACTACCTCCAACATATCCCACCCAAAAGTAAGGAGCATATCAAATGTAATAGTTGATATTTCAACCTAAAAATATTTAACTTTTGATTTGAAAACAGTTGATTTCAATAAAAAAACGCATTTTCAAAAAACCAATTTAATCATCAACTTAGATTATTTTGCAACCAAAACGTCCCATTTTTCAACAAAAGATTAAATTTCAACTGCAAAGAACGCATTTTCAACAAATTAAGTAAATTGTTTACCAAAAAGTTGAATTTTAAACCAAGATGATTAATTTTCTACACGAAAAAAAATTTTGTTTATGAAATATTCAAATTTTCACATAGGAAATTGATTTTTTAGTAAAATGCTGAATTTTAAACTAAAAAAAATGAGTTTTATACCAAATTTTTAAATTCTTGTTACTTAGTGATACACAAGCATTAGCAAGATTTTAGATTGCACTAAATGCAGACGCGAAGAAAAAAATGTCAATATTTTATCAATGTACAACTTTTTAGAGAAAATTTTTGTTTTGCATAATGCCCTTAAACATTCAAGTAGCCTTAAGTGCATCAAAAATATTTCTTCATCGAAAACCAAAAGATATTTGTGTAATATTTTACGAAATAAAAAAAAAACATTTTTGAGCCCCAAACCATTCCGCGACATCAGGGCCAGAACACAAAAAAAAAACATTTAAATAACTTTTGGTTGTGAATTTAGAAATCCTGAACAGTCTTGATTAAAAATAAATTCTTATCTTATAACTACTTGCAATCGACTTTTTAGTAATAGCTTGATGTTCAATATTTAGACACTTGGAAAGATTGTGAATTATTTGGAAAATTATCGTGATTGATCAAACTAAAAAGAAATTTCCACCGACCCAAAAATGTTACCTTTTCAGTGAAGTGTTCGCAATTTTTTTTTCTCGTAAATATATCACATCTGAGAACTCGAACTATTTCTTCCGGAACAACCTTTGCGAAAAGCGTTGACCGAAATAGAAAGTTGTCGTGTGAGTGAACACGCGACGTGTCTGAATAAAATTATCAGGTGCATAATATCTTGTGCCTATTCAATGGAAGGTGGGTACTACACATGTTAAATATGACAGAAGTAGTGACATTTCAAGAGACGCAATGCGGATCTGATTTTGTGAAACACAAAATGGAACTCTGCCAAGTACGACCTTCATACCGAAAATCGACTCCAGGTGTTCCTTTTGATCTCAATAACATCACAGAAATGCTACAAACAGGTAGAAATGAATCTGAAATACAACGAAAGAAAATAACTAATCGAATGCTTCAACCTAGTTATAAAAATATTTCCAATATTCAATTTATTATTAATTTATTCTAAGGGAAAGCCTAGTGATTTTGTTTGGTTTTGATAATGAAATTTCCAACCAGGTGCCCCCTTTGATCTCAATAAGATTACAGATGTATACTATGAACAAGAAGAAAGGAATCCGGAATACAACAAAATAAAATGACTAATCAAATCTTTGAACCCAGTTATACAAATCTTCCCAATATCCAATTTTTAAATAATTTATTCTATGCAGAAGCTTAGGGATTTTATTTAGTTTCAATAATAAAATTTCAATTCAGGTGTTGCTTTGAATCTCCATAACATCATAGAACTGCTATAAACAGATGGAAACTCAAAAATCCAGCCTATCAAAATGTTCTAAATAGATGACAACTTCTTGAGATAACAAATGAAAGCTACACATTGTGCAACGTTTTAATGAGATTTTTCAGCTTTTATACTTGGGTATATACTTTATACTTGGGTATTGTGTGTGAAGGAATTTGACACACAGTACAATAAAAGAACTAATCAAATCTTTAAACCCAGCAACCATACAAATCTTTCCAACATCAAACTAATTATCCATGCATTCTAATGATAGCTTATAAATTTTATTGGATTTGAATAGAAAAATTCAATTCAGGTGTAACTTTTAATCTCAATAGCATCACAAATTCGCTATAAACAGGTAGAAAGAAGCTTGAAATAAAATGAAATAACTAATCAAGTCTTTAGAACCCGATTATACAAATCTTTCCATTATACAAATTCATTATTGATTTATTCTATGGAGAAGCTTAGTGATTTTATAAAATTTTAATAGTACAATGCCTATCCAGATGTTTATTCAGATCTGCATTACATCATAAACAGGCAGATACACAAGAAGGCTATAAAAATGTTGTAAACAGATTACAACTGCATAATATAACAAATAAAAATTACATATTGTGCAACGTTTTAATGCGATTTTTTAGCTTAATTTGATAATTGGGTATTGTGTGTGAAGGAATTTGAAATACAATAAAATACCTAATCCAATCTGGAAACGCAACAGGCATACAAGTCTTTCCAGCATCCAACTAATTATCCATGTGTTCTAAGGAAAATCTTGGTGATATAATTTAATTTAAATAGTGAAATTCGAATGCAGGTATTCCTTTTAATCTCAATAACACCACATATCCGCTTCTGATCTCAGTAATATTACACAACTGCTATAAATAGGTAAAAGGAACCTGAAGTGCAATAAAATAAAATAAAATAACTAATCAAATCTTCGAACCCAGTTATACAAATATTTCCATCATCCAACTCATTATTTATCTAATCTGAGAAAAAGCTTAGTGAAATAATTTCATTTTAATAGTCGAATTCCAATCCATACGTTTCTTTTGATCTCAATAACATCACAGAAATGCTACAAACAGGTAGAAAGACACAAAAACAACAATGTATCAGAACGTTACAAATTGATGATGTAACAAATTGAAACTACCCATTGTGCAAAGTTTTCATACGATTTTCTAGCTCAATTTTATTCTCGGGTTTTTCCGGTAGAGAAATCTGAAATGTAATAAAATAAAATAAATAATTAAATCTTTGAACCCAGAAATCTAAGTATTTCCAATGGCAAACTCATTATTTATTTATTCTGAGGAGAAGCTTACTGATTTAATTAAATTTTAATAGCCAAATTCCAATCTGAATGTTCCTTTTGATCTCAATAACACCACATAAATGCTACGGATAGCTAGAAAGGTTTCTGAAATGCAGTATGATAAGTGAATTAATAAAATATTCAAGCTCAGTTATACAAATATTTCCATCATCCAAATCATTACTTATGTATTCTAAGGGAAAGCTTATTGATTTAATTCAATTTTATCAGCCAGTTCCCAACCCAGGTATTCTTTTTGATCTCAATAGCTTTACAGAACTGCTACAAACAGGTAGAAACACAAAAACCCAGGCGTTCAAAACTTTACAAACAGATGACAACCACATTATGTAACAAATGAAAATTATCCATTGTGCAACATTTTGATGCAAATTTCTATTTCAATTTGATACTTGGGCATTTTATTTTAAGGAATCTGAAATACAATCAAATAACTAATCAAATCTTTTAACCCAGTTATACAAATCTTTCCACTATCCAAACTATTGTTGAGTTATCATCAGGAGAAACTTGGTGGTTTCATTTTATTTTAATAGTCAAATTCGAATCCTTGCGTTCCTTTCAATCTCAAAAACATCACAGATACGCTATAAAGAGGAAGAGAGAAACCTGAAATGCAATGAAATAACTAATCAAGTTTTTAAACCCAGTTATACAATCCTTTCAAATATCGAATTTATTATTGATTCATTCTATGGAGAAGCTTAGTGATTTTGTTTAACTTAAATATCAAAACTCTAATCCGGCTGTTCCTTTTGATCTCATTGATATCACAGAAATGCTACAAACAGGTGGAAACACAAAACCAAGAGTATCAAAATGTTGCAAGCAGATAACAACCATATTATGTAACAAATGAAAACTATCAATTGTGGAACATTTTGATATGATTCTATAGTTCAATTTTATACTCGGGTATTTCATGTGAAGAAATCTGGTATAAAATAGAATAAATAATAAAATCTTTAAACCTATTAATATAAATATTTCCAACATCCAACTCATTATTTATTCATTCTGAGGAAAAGCCTAATGATTTTATCTAATTTGAATAGTCATTCCGAACATCACATAAATGCTACTAATGGGTAGACAGAAACCTGAAATAGGGTAAAATAAATTAGCTAATGAAATATTTATGGTCAGATATAAAAATATTTCCATCATCCAACTCATTATTTATGTATTGTAAGAGGAAAAGCTTATTGATCTGATTTAATTTTAATAGTATAATTCCAACCCAGGTGTTATTTTTGATCTCATTGACGTTACAGAACTGCTCCAAGCAGGTAGAAACACAAAAACCCAGGCTATCAAAACGTTTCAAACAGATGACAAACACATTATGTAACAAATGAAAATTCCCCATTGTGCAACATTCTGATGAAAATTGCTATTTCAATTTGATACTTGGGCCTTTGATGTTAAGGAATCTGAAATAAAATAAAATAGCCAATCAAATCTTTCATTCCAGTAATGCAAATCTTGCGACTATTCAAACTATTATTGATTTATTTTAAGCTAATCAAATATTTAAACCCAATTATACTAATCTTTTCAACATCTAACTCATTATTGATATATTCTGAAAAAGAATTTATTGATTTCATTAAATTTCAATTGTCGAATTTCAACCCAGGTGTTCTTTTTGATCTCAATAACATTACGGAACTTGAACAAATCGGTAGATAATCTAAAATACAGTGAAGTAATATAAATAATCAAATCTTTAAACCCATTAATGAAAATCTTTCCCTGATCCAATTCATTGTGCATGTATTCCAAGAAAAAGCTTAGTGATTTTATATCATATATAAATGGACAAATTCCAATTAAGGTGTTCCTATTGATCTCAATATCATTACAGAAATACTACAAACAGATAGAAAACGCACAGACCTCAGGGTATCAAAACCTTACAAACAGATGATGTAACAAACTAAAACTACAAATTGTGCAAAGTTTTTATGTGATTTTCTAGTTGAGTTTGATACTTGGGTATTGTATCTTAAAGAAACTGACATGGAATAAAATAAAAAAACCAATCCAATCTTTTAACCCAGTTGTACAAATCTTTCTAATATCCAATCTATTATTGATTCGTTGTAAGGAGAAGGTTGGTGATTCAATTTAATTTTAATAGACAAATTACAATTAAGGTGTTCCTATTGATCTCAATATCATTACAGAAATGCTACAAACATGTAGAAAACACACAAACCTCAGGGTATCAAAACCTTACAAACAGATGATGTAACAAACTAAAGCTACAAATTGTGCGCAGTTTCGATGAGATTTTCTAATTCAATTTGATACTTGGGTATTGTATCTTAAAGAATCTGACATGGAATAAAATAAAAAAACCAATCCAATCTTTTAACCCAGTGGTACAAATCTTTCTAATATCCAATGTATTATTGATTCGTTGTAAGGAGAAGGTTGGTGATTCAATTTAATTTTAATAGACAAATTCCAATTAAGGTGTTCCTATTGATCTCAACAACATTAGAGAAATACTACAAGCAGGTAGAAAGGAATCTGAAATACAATAAAATGAAATAAATCATATATTTCAACCCAGTTATACAAATTTTTCCGATATTCAGTTTATTATTGATTTATCATAATAAGAAGCTTAGTGGTTTTATTGAATTCAAATATTAAAATTCCGATACGAGACGATACTGATCGCAATTGATTATTTATTTTTCAGGTGCCAAATATAATTTTAATTGAGGTTCCGATTATATCTGCAAATTGTATCTGAATGTCTGTTACGCTAGCACGATTATAGTTAACCCGTTTTTCACAATATCTCGAATAGCATTTATGCATGCGAATAAATTTAAAACGCATATTCAAATGAAATCTGCAATACGCACGGTTCAGTGTGTGCATATCGCGTGCATTTTATCGCTCGATTGTTGAATGCGCGCTAATTTAGGTTCGCATAACCGATAACGCCAATTTAAATGCAGATCGTGTAATTTATTCAATGCACGATCCATTGTTTCCCTGTGATCAGCTGTCACATTGTGCTACAAAGTACAAAATTTAAATAGATATGGGGCCGATAAAAAATTCGGCCCGGGGGGGGGGGGGGGGTTTCTGCACTCATAAAACGAGTTGGTTCAATCAACAACATTTTTGTTGGTTCAACCATATAATTTCGTTATTATATGGATAACAAAATATTTGGTTGACCCTACCCAATTTTTTGGTGGTTTTAACCAAATCTTTTGGAAGATAGAGTCTTTGGTCGACTCAACCAAAAAAATTGGTTAGGTCGATCAAATATCTAAATACTTTCCGTTTTTACCCTATTAACTCCTTTTTTAAATGTTATTGTTCCTTTTTTCCCCCGTTTTCAAAAGCTTCCCATTTTTTTGTATCTTTGCAAAAATAAAAATTGAAATGATAAAACCCAGGAAAAAATCCAACTATTGTTGGTTAAAAGTTCATTCTTTTTAATTGAAAAGTCTACTATTATGTATATTTTTTGGGTTCAGAATTAATTTCTTCGAGTCAAAATTCTACTATATGGTTGAAGATTCAACTTTTTTTTTTTAAATTCTTCTCGTACATAAAAATTGATTGGTTCAACTGAAAATTTAACTAATCCATTCTTGGCTGAAAACGAATTGGTTTTAGTTGAAAATTCAACAATTAGATTTATTTATTGAGAATTCATTTTTTTTAATTAAAAATTCTACACCTTGGTTGAAGGTGGAAATTCATTGTTAAAAATTCATTGCATTCGTTGAAGATTGAACTATTTTATTTGAAATTAATTTTTCCAACTGAGAATTTAAATATTTTATTTTTGGCTGAAAATTAATAGTTTTTAATGGAAAATTCAATAATTAAATTTTTCATCGATAATTCGTTTTTTTTGTTGTAAAAAAATAATCTTCTGAGTTGAAAGATGAACTACTTTGGTGAAAATTCATTTGATCGGTTGAAGATTTAATTATTTTGTTGAAAATTCGTTGATTTTTTGATGAAAATTAATGTTTTGAACTCAAAATTAATTGTTTAAACGGAAATTTAAGTATTCTATTTTCGCTTAAAATTTATCGTTTTTAGTTGAAAATTAAACTATAACATTTTTTATCGAGAATTCGTATTTTCTGGTAGAAAATTAACTTTCTTGAATGAAAATTCAACTACTTTGTCAAACATTAATTTTAGTAGTTGAAGATCTATCTCTGCGATTGAAAATTTAACATTTTTGTTGAAAATTCGTTTTTTGTTATTCAAAATCAATTTTTTCAACAGAAAATTCAAGTTTGAAAATCAAAGTATCCTCGGGACTTACTGGAAATAATTCAAAAATTCGATTATTTTGTTGAAAATCAAACTATTTTGTTTTGAAAATTAACTGGTTAAAATTCAACTATTTTGTTGAAAATTCTGAAATTTGATTGACATCGTTTTTTTTTTTTTTTTTTTTTTTTGCTTTGGGCTGATGAATGTTTCTTGGTTAAAAATTTAATCCGTAGGATCAAAATTCATCTCTTTGGTTGAAGTAGACTATTTGTGTCTAAATTAAAATAATTTTTGGTAGATATATATATATTTTGGTAAAAATTTGATATTTTTTGGATAAAATTGTAAATTTTTGTTTGAAAATAATTCTTCTTTGGCTGATGATTCCACTATTTTGTTGAAAATTTGTATTTTTTGGTTAAATTCAACTATTTTTCATTTAAAAAATTTGTTTGTTCATTTAACTGGCTTCTAGAAAATTCTATTTTTTGTTAAATTTTGAAGTCTTTTGTTCAAAAATTCAATCATTTGGCTGAAAATTCGTCTTTCTAGATTCAGAATTCAACTATTTGATTGAAAATTCAACTATTTTGTGGAAAATTCGTTACTTTCTCTTAAAAGTTAAATATTCAACTTCTTAATTCAAAGTTAAACTACATTTTAGAAAATTCATTTTATTGTTTGATGATTTAGACATTTTGTTGAAAATTCGTTTCTATTTAGTGAAAAATCAACTTTTACAAATAAAAATTCAACAATTTCATTTTTTGTTGACAATTCATGGATTTTATTGAAAATTCGTCTCTTTTGGTGAAAGCAAATTTTTTAAGTTGAAAATTTGAATATTCCATTTTTGGTTCAAAATTGATCGTTTTTGGTCGAAAATTCAACCATTGAAAATTAATTTTATTAGCTTGAATGTTCAGCTGTTTTTTAAGAAACACAACAATTTAGTTGCATTTTTTTTATTGAAAAATCTTTCTTGCTTGAAAATTGAATTTCTTAACTGGAAATTTAATTGTTATATTTGTGATTAAAAATTAATCTACATTGATGACAATGCAATATTTTTAAAAAAACTTGTACTGTCCTGTTGACAATTCATTTTTTGGGTTGAGAATTGTATTACTTTGGTGAAAATTTAACTATTTGGTGGAAAAGTAACTTTTTGGTTGAAAATTCCTCTGTTTTGTGGATAATTTTTTCTCTTCTGACTAAAAAATCTTTCTTCGTTGAAAATTCGACTCTTTTGTTGAAGATTTGTCTTTTTGATGGAATCAACTGTTTTCTGTTTAAAATAAAAATATTTTTATGTTGAAATATTCAAATAATTTGTTAAAAATTTAATCATTTTGTTGAAAATTCAACAATTTTGTTGGGATTTTTTTTTACTGAAAAATCTCTCTTTATTGAAAATTCAACTCTTTTGTTGGACACTAGTCTTTTTGATTAAATTAAACTGTTTCAGCAGTAAAATAAAAATCTTTTTCAGTTTGCAAATTGAATTATTCGTTCGGAAATTTATCCTTTCTTGTTGAACCTTCAACTAATTTGTTAAAAATTCATGAATTTTTGATGAATTCAACTGTTTTTCATTTAAAATAAAAATCTTGATTAAAATATCAACGATTACAATTTTTTTTATTCAAACGTCTCCTAGAAAATTCTGATTTTGGTTGAAGTTTAAACATTTTTGTTTAAAAATTTCATCATTTGGCTGAAAACTCATCTTTCTAAATTGAGAATTCAACTATTTTGTTGAAAATTCATTTCTTTGCTTGAAAGTTCAAATATTTTCTTGTAAATGCAACTTTTTTTATTTTAATTTTGTTGAGAATTCGACAGTTTTATTGAAATGTCATATTTTTTTTATCAAAAATTCAACTGGTTTGTTGAAAATTTGTCTTTTTGGATTAAAAATTAATCTTTTTGGTAGAAAATTTCTTGGTTAAAAATTCAACTGTCTTCTGGAAAATTCGCCTTTTTGGCTTGAAGATTCAACAATTTTGTTACAAATGAAACTGTTGGCATTTATTATTTTTTATTTGTCGTGAATTCAACTATTTGATTAAAAAATCATCTTTCTTGTTTGGAAATTCATCTTTTCGTGTCCAAAAGCGTTTTCTCACA
>CAKNXH010001096.1:95508-108835 GCA_932178445.1 Andricus quercusramuli
AAATAGTTGCATTTTGAACATTCGAAAACAAATTTTCAAGCAAAAGTGGAATGGTTGATGTTTCAACCAAAAATCATTTCAATTTTGAATAAAAAACAGTTGAGTTTATAAAAAAATGTTGAATTTTCAAGAAAATAGAGCATCAACTAAAAAAGATAAATTTTCGACCAAATATTTAAATTTTCAAATAATGAATATAATGTTTAAACCAAAAATGCAAAAGAAAAAAATTTTTATTTGAAAATTAACAATATGTGTGTGATTCTTTAATTTACTAGATAGAGTATATAAAAATAAAAAGACAAAAAATATTTGTTTGAATATTATGTTTCGACAAAAAAATGTTTTTCTTACATTTTTCGTCTAGACCTTCCATAAACTTTACACCCAAAAAACAAAAAAAAAATTCTTATATGCAAAAAAGTGAAAAAAAAATTAATTTTAAATCGACTTGCGGAATATAACAAATTTCTTGAAAATTCAATTTTTTGTTTGTAATGCTACAAAGGTACTTTGCAGTTATTACTAATGAATTTAATCATTTCGAGTTTTTTCGGGTCGTCCTAGGGGCAACTTTCCCATAGTGGATAATGCAAGTCACGGTGGATAATCATTAATTTAGAGCAAAAATTCAAGTAAAATAATTAATTTTTAATTTAATTTGCAAGAGTTAACGGTTTCCTAACTACTGATTAAATTAAATAAGTTTTTCACATAAATTAGTATTTTTAATTAATCATTATCCACTGTAGAATGTGTTATCCACTGTAGAGAGGTTCCTCCTACGTGAATTCCGACGAGAATTTCCACCTGGGCTCCAGGTTGGAGAAGACCATTCATTATTCATAAATGGTGTCAAGCAATGTCTCTTTTATTTTAAAATTGTATAGAATAGTATTCAAATACAAGGTCTCTATAACATATTCAAGTTAATAAATTGTAGAATGGTAACGTGACTCGTTAAAAGTACTTTAAAGTACCTTTTGCTCAGAGAGTTCAAAATTTATTGTCTAGACGCACACTAGTTCTGGGAAGAATTTACTACCTTCGTGCAGAGTCTTTATTGTATCGAATAAGCGAGAGCCTTTTCCCCATTATTTAGTCTGGAATCGAAATCGCGAAAATATTTCTTCGGGATAGTTGAGTTTCAGCTCAATAGTCTCGAAAACGTGTTTATGGTAATACGAAAACCGTAGCACCGTTACGAATTTTCTCCAAACGACTCCCATATCGATGTTTCGTTCACGAACGAGTGACATTTTTTATGGAACCCATCACAGGAAATTTCCTTATAACACATTGCAGACTGCAAATTGATTTCCTAAAGAAAAATTAATTTATTTATGTCATGAGCAAATTACAAGTTTCGGTAATTTCTATTTTTCCCAGTGAGGGTACGTGGGTTAGCGTTCGCAGACAATAAGGTTGTTATGGCCAAAAGGGATATAGCCTAATGGTATGACAATGAAAAAAGAGCAGGTGAATGATATACCATTTACCTACCCTGTTTTTCATTTGTCCGAATTACGATTTGCCATAATTTCCACTTGTAATTTTTTTCAAATTATACAAAATTATAAAAATAGGGTAGGTAAATAGTATACCATTCGTCGACCCTTTTTTAATTTTCCCGAATAACTATTGGGCATAAGTTAAGTTTTGTCGGATAGCTACTTGTTTTTTTTTTAAATTGTACCGACGACGAAGCAGGTGTGGATCTCAAGACAGTGAGGGTACGTGGGTTAGCGTTCGCAGATGATAAAGTTGTTATGGCCGAATGGGATATAGCCTAATGGTATGATGATAAAAAAGGGTAGGTAAATTGTATTATATTTACCTACCTTGTTTTTTTATTTTTCCGAATTCCGATTTGCCAAAATTTCCAGTTGTCATTTTTATTAATTTTACCAAATTATGAAAAATAGGGTAGGTGAATAGTACACCATTCATTGATCCTTTTTTCTGAATAACCATTGGGCATAAGTTTAACTTTTGCGGATAGCTATTTTTCGTTTTTTGAAATTTTACCGACAACAGAGAAAGTGTGGATCTCAGGATAGTGAGGGT
Source organism: Andricus quercusramuli (assembly GCA_932178445.1). NCBI lineage: Eukaryota > Metazoa > Arthropoda > Insecta > Hymenoptera > Cynipidae > Andricus > Andricus quercusramuli. The sequence goes on from CAKNXH010001096.1 coordinate 97,576, forward strand.
ACGTGGGTTAGCGTTCGCACATGATAATTTTGTTATGGCCGAAGGGATATAGCCTAATAGTATTATAATAAAAAAAAGGTAGGTAAATGGTATATCATTTCCCTACCTTATTTTTTATTTTTCCGAATTCCGATTCGTCATAATTTCCACTTGTCATTTTTTTTTAGTTTGACCTAATTATGGAAAATAGGGCAGGTAAGATCGACCCTTTTTTTAATTTTCCCGAATAACTGTTGGGCAGAAGTTTAATTTTTTCGGAAGGCTATTTATCTTTTTTTGAAATGTTACCGATGACGAAGCAGGTGTGGATCTCGGGACAAGGAGGGTACGTGGGTTAGCGTTCACAGATGATAAGGTTGTCATATGTTGAAATTTCAACAGTTTGGTGAAAAAATCGACTATTCGGTTGGAAACTTAACTATTTGGTTAAAAATTTTACTACTTAACTTTTATATCGAAAGTTGTTCTCTTTGGCATAAAAATTTAACAATTCTGAAGAAACTTTGAGTATGCTAATGAAAATTCATATTCTCAATTTTTAAACTCAACTGTTTTGGCGAAATTTTTTATTTTTAGCTTAAAAATTCAAAAATTTGGTTCGAATTTTCTTTCTCGACTGAACAATGTTTCTCGGTTTGAAAGTTCAACTTTTTTTGAAAAATTCGGCTTTTTGTTTTAACTTTAAATACTTGTCTTTGTACGTCGAAAAATCCACTTCTTAGTTTAGAATTCAACTGTTCGGCTAAAAATAATATTTCTTGATCGAGTATTCAACTATTTTGTTGAAAATTCAAATTCTTGGTTAAAAATGAACTTGTTTGAAAATCGCTATTTTTGGGTTGAAAATTCAAACTTTTTATAGAATTTTTTTTTTTTTTGGTCGAATTTTATTAAAAGTTTGGTAGAAAATTTTAATATTTTTTTTTGAAACTTAACATTTTTGTTGAAAATTCATATTTTTAAGGTTGAAAATTTAACTTCTGTATAGAAAATTTAACTTTTTTGTTGAAATTTCGTTTTTTGGCTTGATAATTCAACAATTTGGTTAGATTTTATTCTTTCTGGACCAAAAAAATCTTTTCTAGTTGAAAATTCAACTATTTGGTTGAAAATTAAAGTGTTTCGTTAAAAGTTAGCATTTTTGATGAAAATTCATATTTCGAGGTTGAAAATTCAACTGTTTTGTAGAAATTTCGTCTTTTTGGCTTGGAAATTCAACAGCTTGGGTGGATTTTATTCTTTCTTGACAAATAAATCTTTTCTGGTTGGAAATTTGACTATTTGGTTGAAAATTAAACTGTTTGGTTAGAAGTTATTTTTTTTAATTCACGTTTTGAGGCTGAAAATTCAACTGTTTTGTAGAATTTTCGTCTTTTTGGCTTGAAAATTCAACATTTTGGATGGATTTTTTCCTTTCTTGGCTGAATAAACTTTCTTGGTTTGGAAATTTAACTATTTTTTAGAAAATTGGTCTTTTTGTTTTGACAAATTTATCGTTGTTGATAAAGACTTCATCTTTTTGGTTAAAAAATTAAATCTTCAGTTGTAAATAATCTTCTTTGTTTATTATTCAATTTCGTTGTTGAAAATTGAACTATTTGGATGAAAATTAACTTTTTCGTTGAAAATTCATATTTTGCGGTTAAAAATTAAAACGTTTTGTATAAAATTTATTCTTTCTGCTTGAAAATTCAATAATAAATTTAGTTGGATTTTTTTCTGTCTTGACTAAAAAATCTTTCTTAATTGAAAATTTAACTGTTCTACTGATAATTCGGCTTTGGTTATGAAAGTAGCTTTTTTGTTGCAAATTCAAATATTTATTAGAAAATTGTTCCTTATTGGTTGAAAATTAACTTTTTCGTTGAGAATTCACCTTTTTTGGTAGAAAATTCAATTACTTTGTACAAAGTGGAACTACTTTGTTGAAAATTCATTTATTTGGTCGATAATTCATCATTTTATTTGAAAAAATGTACTTTCATTCAAAAATTGATTATTTTGTTAAGAAATATGTTTTCTGGATAAAAATTAATTGTTTTAAGTAAAAACTTAACTCGTAAATTTTTGTTTCAAAATATATTTTTTCAAGTTGAAGATTCAAATATTTTATTTAAAATTCTTGTATTTTATTGAAAATTCGAATTTTGTGGGAGAATATTTAATCTTCTTGGTGACTAATTCATCATTTTGTTTGGAAATTCCTTAAAAAATCACATATTTGGTTGAAAATTGATATTTTTTTGTTGAAAATTGTTTTTTTCTTATTTAGAATTAACTTATTTAATTGGAAATGTAACTATTCCACTTTTTGTCAAAAATTTCTCTTTCATGATAGAAATTTAATCTTCTCAGTTGAAAATTATACAATTTCGTTGAAAATTTATTCGTTTTCTGTAAAAATTCAACTATTTGTTGAAAATCCGTATTTTTTTTATTTTTTATTTTATTTTTTTTTGTAAAAGAGTACTCTCATTAGTTTGAGTTTCATCTTCCTGGTTAAAAATGAATTTCTCTAGTTGAAAATTTAACTGTTTTGTAGAAAATTCGTTTGGTTTTTGGCCGTAAATTTATTTTACTAACTGAAAATTATCCTTCGATATTTTTGGTAGAAAATTTATCTGTTTAGTTTAAAATTCCTGTATTTGGTTAAAACATTTTTTTTTGTTCAGTCGAAGATTTATCATGTTAGTTGAAAACTGACTAGCTATTCCATTTTTCGTGGAAAATTTAAGGGTTTTGATAAGAAAAAAATCTTTTTCGTTAAAAAATTATCTGTTTAAGAGAAAATTTAACTACTCTGTTTTTTGTTAAGAATTCACTTCTTTCATTGAAATCATTGTGATTAAAAATCAATTTTGTTCAGAATTAAATTCTTTTTTGGAAATTCGTTTTTTTTGTTGAACATTTATTTTTCTGACATTTGAAATATTCTAATTTTGGCTGAAAATAGATATGTTTAGATGAAAATTCATCTAGTTTGTTGAAAACAAGTTTTTTTTTTGGTAGAGAATTAATCTTTTTGGTTGAAAATTGAAGTAACTATTTGGTAAAAAAATTCATATTTTTGGTTGAAGATTCATAATTTCAGTTGAAAATTCATTTCTTTGGTTGGAAATTTATTTTTTTGAATGAATAAGGCACTGTTTAATGCGAATAATATGTTTTCTTCACATTGACTTCTTTTATCATTTGAATTTACCGCCCTCTCCGATTTCAAGCGCTGCATTTTCCCGCGAAATTCAAATAATGTAATTATTATTAATAAAAGTAGAAAATACGATTTTTTTTAAACTTAATTCTGAATCTTTATTCACAACTGCGTGTGATATTTCTTAAAATTTCTTCCCAAACTGCATAAAAATTCCACTGACTGTCTTGTTTCAGAAAAAAGGAACATTTGCTGTGACGCAGATTTCATGAGTGAAATGCAGTTTTCGTTCGTAATTATGAGCTCGAACCTCCAACTTTTATGCTTAACTACTTTCAAACTCACCGTTCAATTTCAATTCGAATTAAAAATAAAGTTTAAACTTTGCTTTCCTGGTTTGAGGATGCAATCCTCTCTTGCTTGGGCGGTTCAAAGTTGGTAAAGTAGATCAAATATGCAGACGTAATTACACATTTATGTGCCTCTCAAAATAAGGATGGGAGCTTAATTTTTCATCTTTTTTTTTCACCTGGAATGAGAAGTTTATCTTGAAATTGCAGCCACGGATAAATCTGGAACTAAGTTGGGTAAGACATTTTTTTTTTTTGAGTAAGTAGTTACAGTTACATTAATTATTTGGTTGGAAATTCACCTTTTGTGATTGAAAATTAACTTTTTAGTGAAAATTTGTCATTTCGGGTTCAAAAATCAACTCTTTTGTTCCGATAACTACATTAGGTTTCCTGCTCTTAAACTGAAAATTTAAATATTCTATTTTTGCTTGAAAACTTATCTTTTTTAGCTGAAAATTTAATTGTCAGGTTAAAAATTCCTTCCTTCTTGGTTGAAAATTCTACTCTCTTGTTGAAAACTTATCAATTTTTAAAAAGTCATCTTGGTCGAAAATTTAAATATTTTTTTTTAATCGCCTTTTTTATGGATTTTTTTTATATGTCCGTTTCCTTTGTTGAAAATTTATCATCCTTGATAGAAAATTAACTTTTTTGTTGAAAATTACCTTTTGTTCTTAAAAATTCGATTTCTTTACATGAATATTCAACTATCTAAAAAAAATTGTCTCTTTTGCTTGATATTTGAACTATTTGTTTGTTTGAAAAACAATTTTTTGGTCAAAAGTTCAATTATTTGGTTGATAATTCATATTTTATGATTGAAAATTGACTTTTTCATTAAAAATTAATATTTTTAGGTTTAAAAGTCAAATCTTCCGTTCAGACACGTACATTGATTTTCCTTTTCCAATTCTGGTTGAAAACTTATATTGTTTATTTAAAAAATCGATAAGTCGGTTAAAAATTCCCCTCTCTTGTTGAAAATTCATCTACTGGTGAAAAATTTATCTTCTTGGTTGAATATTGAACTATTTTGTTGAAAATTCGTCCTTTTTATAGAAAACATTTTTTTAGTTATATCACTTTCCTTTGTTGAAAATTCATCTTTGTTAAGTGAAAATTTTGTTTTGAAATTACCCTGTATTCTTAAACATTTGTTTTTTTTTTCACTTGAAAATTTAACAATTTAGTTAAAAATGGAATTACTTTTGGTTGCAGTTTAATCTTTCGTTATTTTAAATTTGATCGTTTGGTTGAAAATTATTATTTCTAGGTTGAAAATTAAACTATTTATTTAAAAATTCAACAACTTGGTTGAAAATTAAACCATTAATGAAGAAATCAAATTATTTAGTTGAAAGAACAATAATTTTGTTGAAAATTTATCAATTTTAAGAAAGTCTTCTTCTTGGTCGAGAATATAACTATTTTTGTTCTAAATCCCCTTTTTTGTATAAATTGTTTTTCTTAGATATGTCCGTTTCCTTTGTTGAAAATGTATCATTCTTGATTGAAAAAAAATTTTTTTGTTAAAAATTACCTTGTGTTGTTAAAAATTCGATTTCTTTACATGAAAATTCAACTAACTTTTGAAAAAATCGTCTCTTTTGCTTGAGAGTTGAACTATTTGTTTGAAAATCAATTTTGTTGTTGAAAATTCAACCACTTGGTTGAAAATTCATATTTTATGATTGAAAATGAACTATTTTATTGAAAATTGATATTTTTGGATTCAGAAGTCAACTCTTTTGTTCAGGTACCTGAATTAATTTTCTCTTTCTAAAACTGAAAAGTTCACAATTCCACTTTTGGTTGAAAACTTATATTTTTTAGTTAAAAATTCAACTAGTCGATTGAAACTTCCCGTCTCTTGTTGAAAATTTTTCTATTGGTAGACAATTTATCTTTTTAGTTGAGAATTCACCTCTTTTGATGAAAATTCATTTATTTTGTTAGAAAGTCATCTTTTTGTTCGAAAATTCAACTTTTCTGTTGAAAATTATACCTTTTTATAAAAAATTCTTTTTTTTAGTTATGTCACTTTCCTTTCTTGGAAATTCATCTTTCTTGAATAAAAATAAAGTTTTTCTTTTGAATTACCCTGTCTTCTTGATTTTCTTTTACTTGAAAATTTAACTATTTGGTTAGAAATTCAACTATTTTTGGTTTCAGTTCAATCTTCTTTCATTTCAAATTTTACCGTTTGGTTGAAAATTATTACCTCTAGGTTTAAAATTGATCTATTTATTAAAAAATTTAACAATATGGTTAGAAATTGAACCATTTTGAAAAACTAATTATTTGGTTGAAAAATCAACTATTTTGTTAGAAATCATCTTTAGTCGAAAACTAAAATATTTTTTGAAAATTCATTTTTTTTTAACATTCTTCTTTTTGAAAAAAAGATTATGTTTCTTACCAGAGTACTCATTTTATTGTTCAAAAATAAAATTACTTGCTAAGACTTGAACTTTTCGGTTTGAAGGTTCATGTTTGTAGGTTAAAAATTCAACTATTTAAGGAAAAAAATATTTATTTTATTGAAAACTCAACTATTTTGTTAGGATCATCTTTTTTGGTCGAAAATTTAACTTTAAAAAAAATCGTCCTTTTGAATTGATAATGCATCTTTCTTGGATGAAAATGAACATTTTTGTTGAAAATTCAACTTTCTTCGAGAAAATTGACCAATAATATTAATAAATTTTATGACAGAGTAAGGAAGCTATGGTAATGCATAATATTCGAAAATACGATTTTTATAGTAAAACTTTTTTGTTCACCATAATTCAAAGTGGATGCAAGAATATAAAAGATTTCTTGGTTCGAGACGAATCGATCAATTTAAAGTTGATGCGAGGATAGAAAAGTTGTGTTGATTCAAGACCAATCGATTGACCTATAATGTAAATAAATTTATGGTAATTTATACATTTTTAAAATCGTTTTTTATAGTAAAAATTTTCTCATCTTCATAATTCAAAGTTGATGCAAGAATAGAAAAGTTGTGTAATTTCAAATAGAAAGTAAACTATTGCTAAATATTCAAAAAAGTGTCTTCCTTATTAAAAAAAATTTCGAATGAAATGTGTCAAAAATGAAATGTCTTAAGTTTAAAACAATGTTTAAATAGAATTTGGAATTGAATGAGAGCGTTTAATCATTAATCTATAGTAATCTAAAATTATTCAAAAATGAAGAATAGTTTATGAAGTTTCGATCGAACTTTCTATTTTCAACGTTAAAATCTGTATCTTGCTTAATTTTGAGCAAATGCAGAATTGTCCTGCACTGTCGATTATTGTTCAATTTTCAATAATCGAACTACAGTTTAATGTGATATCTTATAATAGCAAAAGTTTTTAGTAAGAGTGTAATATTTTTTCTTAATTGTAGTTTCCTGTACAAACTTATATATGACATATCCTACAAAAATGAACAGTAAAGTACAAGTCGGAACGTTTTTCCGGATTCCAAAAATATTGTTTGTAAACATTTATAGTTTTTTGTTCAAATTTCTAAATTTCTGCAATATTTTGCAATGAACTAGCCAGCAAAGCTTTTCATGCTGTGCATCAGGGATGAATGTATATTTGATGAGATTATCTGGCTACTGGGTCCACATGTTGAGCAGCGAAACTTTGACCGATATCAGTGAGGATGTAATTAGTTCTCACACGGCAGGGCAGCAAAGGTAAACCGAGCTGAACAAGACCATTTCCCATGTGTCAATCCACCCGCATTATACCTGCTAGCAATTGCAGTGGACTTGTGGAGCATCATTGGATGAATTATTGTTGGGTATTATCTGTCATTCCCCTAATTTCAATAAATCATTCAATCGTTAGCCTGGATTTATATAGATCACTTGATACATGTGCAATCTGTACACCTCGAATAAACACTTTATATCTTACTTGTTTATCGCTGTTTTTATTCAAAATAGGAACTAGGTGATAGGAAAATAGCAACGACATAGGTAAAGGACCCCGCACCAAATGTACAGTAAATGGCTTTTTGTGAAAAATTCTAAATCCCATTTTTTTTGTATTTTTGGAACCTGCAAAGCGATAATCCGAAAGAAAAAAGTAAGAGAAATGGACGGTTTTTTAACAAATAATTGTCAATATTTCAATTCTTACATGTAGAAGAATAGAAAAATGTTTATTTCAGTGAAAAGTTTTTTTTTCTCCTAAACTCTTTGTTAGGTTTTGCTAATAGTTTCACATTTTGACTATCAGTCTTACAGAAACAAAAGGTTCATCCCTAAGATCTAGAAAGATTAACGGTTTCTTCTTGTATACAGCATCTTATGGGGGCGTTTTCATACATTAAACATCTAAGTACGAAAATCATCACACAAAAAAAAACAGAAGATAAACTTTACATCGATTTCCGACGAAAGATTCTTTAAACAAAAATTGAATTCGCAGGATAAAATTTACACAAATATCGTTTCAACTTTCTTTTGTTGTTCCATGACAAACACATGTATTTTGAAAGACGCGAAGTTAGTTGAACAAAACTTTATCGCTGTAAACAATTTCCTGCAACAATTTTTATTCTTTGTTTTTTCTGTGCATTTCTTAGTAAATAAAGTCACTGGAGATTTTCTATTAAACTGCTAGGGTATGAAATCACTTCTAAATAAGTAAAGGAAGCGTGCATAGCACGGATAGTGTATATGTGTATTTACTTCAAGCGTTGTTTTATCATCCCTTGAACATTTAATCCGGAATATTGACATTTCTTAATGACTAAAATCACAGCAAGTTTTCTGATTAATCTATGAGGCTAGGAATCACATTAAAAGTAAACAGTGAAGGTGCAGACGACGAGGATGTTTTTGAATTTTTGTGAAGGGTTGTGTAATCATCCCTTATTTAGAGAAGCAGAGAAATTAACTTTTCCTAAGGAATAAATCACCAAGGATCTGGCATACGATATCGCTTTAAAACATACATATAGGAAGTTTCCTTTAGGAGGACTTGAATTATAATTTATTTGCAGGGTAGTATAATCATCCCTTAATTATTGAAACAAAGAAATTAATTTTTCATACGGGATAACGCACCACAGATTTTTTTTAACTAACATACTATTGATCAACAAAATCACTTTAAAACATACATAGGAAGTGTCTTTTAACAGGATTTGCTTTAGTATTTATTGTCAGGGTCATCTAGTCATCTCCTATTTATTGAATATATAGAATTCCTGAAAATAAAACAAGAATTCAACGATAAAATTTGGACAACCATCATAAAATGCTCCTATTGCAATTCCTAAAAAACCAAATAAAAAAATTTGTTTCTTCGGACAAACATAAAAAAGAGGAAAGAAAAATGAGAAGGCAACCAACCAAATGCCCTTCCTTCTCTTCTTTATTTCTTTCGCCACGCCACCCTTTTCGAATTTATCTAAAGGATCTTTACCAAAAGTTATTATTGAATCCATTTCAAATGGTATACGGAAAATAGTATGAATATTAAATTTTTTTAACATGAATTGAATAGTTTCAGAAATATGAGCAAAAGAAGGAAGAACAAAAGTATTAAAAGAACTATATTCCCTCAATTCCTTCTGATTATCTGTAGCTAAACTGTCACTTTGTTTGTTTTTGATTTGTTGAATTCTAATTGTGATTTGTTGCTGAACCAACTTTTTTGGGTAATGATTCAGAAAAAGGATATTCCTAACAATATTCAAATTCTGTTTGTGAAATGAAATGTGGGACAAACCTAGAGCTCTGTCGACGAAGTTTTTGATTACTGCAATTTTGTTTTGAAAAGGATTAGCCGAAAAGAAATTTAAAATTCTACCTGAATATGTATTTTTTCTGTACCAGTTGGTAATAATATTACCATCCTGACATTTCATTACTTCTACGTTCAAAATACTGATTTTACTATTTTTCTCTATTCCGTGGGCAAATTGAAGTTCTGGACGAAAACTGTTAAAAGCATCAAAAAACCACCTGTAACTTTTCTAGAGGAAAACACAACAAGGTATCATCAACATACCGAAAGTAAAATGGCAAAACAAAATCCAGCTTCTTAAAAGCAAAGACTTCCAAATCTTCCATAACCATTTCTGCCAAAATCGGAGAAATGACTGAACCTATGGGAGTACCAAACTTTTGCCTGTAAAAAGATCCATTAAATTCAAAATAAGTTGATATTAATGGAAAATATCCATTCAATAAAATCTTTTTGACTTAATAGAGTCGTGTCCTTATATTGACCCATCTATTTAAAATTTCCAGTTTAACTAATTCAAGGGTTTTTTGATGTTGACCATGAATGCTCTATATTAAAAAACAAAACAAGTCCTCTATTAATTTAAAAACTGATTTAGATAGATTAAACAAAAATTATTCAAGTATGATTAATTACATTTAGTTTTCATGAGTCCTGACTTTCTCTTATTTCTTGTGGCGGATTAGCCTATTGACCCACTGACACATTCAGATCTCAGGTATCGAGGAGATAGCGTCGTTGCTTGGTCGCTGTTCCCACCTGTTTTAATTTTTCTTGCCTTGATAAGGGTGCTGTGTGAGCTCCCAAACGTTGGTAAATACTTTGCATGCTTTTTTATTGTGATATGATAATAATAAAAATAAGAAAGACGAAAGAAATAAAAAAGAGAAGCAAGGGGATTTGGTTTGTTGCCTTCTTTTTAGGAATTGCAATAGGAGCATTTTGTGGTGGTTGTCCAAATTTTATCGTTGAATTCTTGTTTTATTTTCAGGAATTCTATACATTGACTTGATTATTGGACGTTAAATGGGATTTTGAATTTGATTTTAGTCTGATTTAAAATTCTTTAATTTCTTATTTATTGAACAAGGAAATCGATATTTCATACGGGATAAGGCACCAGCGATTTTTTATTAATACATTGATCAATAAAATCACTTTAAAACATATACACTTATACAGGTAGCGTTTTTCAGCAGGATCTGTATTTATTGTGAGGGTCGTCTAATCATCCCCTAATTATTGAAGTAAGACAATCGATATTTTATACGGGATATAGCATCAGAGTTCCTTTTATTAATACATTGATCAACAGGTCTCGGGTGCTTCAATCCATATAAAATATCGATACTTTATCCCGTTTGAAATATCGATTTCCTTGGTTCAATAATTAGGGGATGATTGGATGACCCTGAAAATAAATTATAGTACAAATCCTGCTAAAGTTGAATATTTTCCATTTCAAACCAAGAAAGATGAGTTTTCTAAATAAAACGCGAATTTTAAATCCAGAAAGATAATTTTTCAACCAGTAAAGATCAACTTATAATCAAGAAAGATGGCTGAAACCAAATGGTGAAATTTTCAACAAAATAATTCAATTTGTAACAGAGTAGTTGAATTCCCAATCCTGAAGTTTTAATCACAACCGGAAAAATTACATTTTTATGATAAAAGATGAAGTTTCCATCGAGAAAAACGAACTATTAAGAAGAAAGGTGAATTTTCTACCGATGAAAATTAATTTTATACCGGAAGAGCTGAATTGTCAACACAAAAAGATGAATTTTAAACAACAAGAATTATATTTTATCCAAAAAGTTGCACTAAAAACCAAGCAGTTGAACCTTCGAGCAAAAGAGATGAATTTTCCACAAAAAAAAAATTAATTTGACAAAATAGTTCAATTCTAGGAGAAACGGCGGCAACACAGTCAATTCGCAAAAGCTAAGTCTAAACTTTTATTGTTAATTTTTCGAGATTGAACCATTTTTTTT
>CAKNXH010001096.1:114889-152212 GCA_932178445.1 Andricus quercusramuli
CACACAAGGAAACTAGATATTCTCTGTGTACCTGAGACGAAGAAAAAAGGTTGCGAATTTAGAAACATAGAAAATGGGGTGTTGGAAGGCGGTTGTGAAATATGGTCAGGAGTAGATAGTGAATCACATCGTAGTCAGGGGGTCGGTTTAATTATGAATGAAAAAGCAAGTCAACATCTCATAGATCATGATTTTGTATCACCCAGATTGCTATGGGCTAGAATGAAGGTAGGAATCAGAAGATTATTTATCATAGCGTGCTACGCACCAGTTGATAGCGATTCGAGGGAAGTTAAGGACGCCTTCTGGGACACTTTAAATGATACAATAAGTACTTGCGATCAAGGTGAAAGAATAATCTTATTAGGAGATATGAACGGATGGGTCGGCGTCCAGCGTCAGGATACAGATACAGGAGGGGTGCTAGGTAATTTTGGGGACATAACAAGAAAAAATTATAACGGGGAAAAATTAGTTAGCTTATGCTTAGAAAAGAGCCTATTCATTACAAATACTTGGTTTAGACATAAAATGATCCACATGTACACCTGGTGTAAAGGAAATAGCCGCAGTATAATTGACTTCGTTATTGCAGATGAAAGACTAAGAGAACTAGTTACAGATACAAGAGTCATGAGGGGGGCCGAATGCAATACTGATCATTACCTTTTAGTCTGCAAAATAAACTTAGGGCGGGGATGGAGAACAAAGAAAACAAAGAAAACGAAACAAACACGAATAAAAATTGAAAATTTACAGAGACAAGAAGTGGAAACAGAGTTCCGCATAGATAGGGCAACGTGGGAAGCGCTTATAAGCAATAAAGATGTAGAGGGCGCGTGGACTTTATTACGGGATATCATTGTTAAAACTGCGACCGAAATATGTGGTACGGCGTTTGTAGGAAGAAAATCTGGTGATGCATGGTGGAATGAGGAAATTGCGGCAGCCCAAAAAGAAAAGAAAAAAGCGCGCAATAGAACGCTGAACATGACAGGTCTTAGCGATGAGGAGAAAACTAGACTTAAAAATGATTACAGACACAAAAATAGGAAAGTTAAACGACTAGTCAAAGAGAGTAAAGAGAAAATCAGAACAGAAGAAGAGAACAAAATAAAAAACTGCTTTGAAGGAATTATGAAACTATTATATAAACAGTTGAAGGAAAGTAAAAGTACAGAGTTTGCTAGCATGAGAAACAGTAAAGGCGAAATGCTATATGATATAGACGGGATAGTAGACGCTTTAAAAGATTCTTTTAAAGAACTATTAGGAGGTGAAGATATAGGGCAACAAAACTGCGACATAGAACATAATGCACTAGAAAACCCAATTGAAAAAGTCTGTGTCACTGAGGTCAGAGATATAATTAAGAACTTGAAAAACGGTAAGGCTGCGGGTATAGACAATATTAGCGCTGAAATGCTTAAATACGGTGGTGAGTACATACCTCACAGGTTGTGCGAATTAATAAATTTATGTATCGAAACGGGAGAAGTCCCAAACGATTGGAGAAAAGCGATTATCGTACCAATATATAAAAGAAAAGGAGATAAAAGCAACTGCAGTAATTACAGAGGTATCAGCCTACTAAGTACCGTAAGTAAAATATACTCAAAAATACTTATCCGTAGGGTAATGGAAATTACAGAAGAGAAGATATGGGAAGTCCAATGTGGATTTATGCCAGGAAGGTCATGTACAGATCAGATATTTAGCCTAAGACAGATCACAGAAAAAAGCCTGAGAGTAGGAAAGAAAGTTTTCTGTGCATTTATTGATCTAGAAAAAGCATTCGACAAGGTAAATAGAACTAAACTTTGGGAAATCCTTAAAGAGTATGGAGTAAATGGAGGGCTCCTACAAGCAATAAAAACAATTTATACAGGCAGTAAAGCGAGTGTAAGGGTAAATGGGAAACTGAGCGACTGGTTCGATATTATGCAAGGGGTGAAGCAAGGATGCGTTATGTCCTCGTGGCTATTTATCATATTCATGGATAAATGTCTAAGAACTGCCCTCTTCGACGAAGAAGGTGTAAATCTCGAAACCGTCAAGGTACGTGGGTTAGCTTTCGCAGATGACAAGATTCTTATGGCAGAATCAATCGAGGACTTGCAAAGAATGTTGAATAAACTAAATACAAGCATGGAGAACATGGGCCTCAAAATTAACGTGAATAAAACGAAAATCATGGTGTTTGAGGGAAAAAGCGAGAAAACAATGTGCAACATTGTCCTAAATGGTGAGGGATTAGAACAAGTTGACAAGTACGTATATCTGGGTAGCCTATTCACTAGCGACGGAAAAATAGATGGGGAGCTAGATAGGCGCATAAATAAGGGTAAGCAGGTTATCGGTAGAGCAGGGTCCATCCTCAGAAATAAAAACATATCAAAAAAAGCTAAAATGGCCATACATAACTCTATCTTCGTACCAACTGTACTATACGGTAGCGAGACATGGACCTGTCAAGAAAAGGACAGGAGCAAAATCAACGCGATCGGCATGAAACCTCTCCGCATAATATGCGGGAAAACACTGATGGACAAAGTCAGAAATGAGACAATCCTCAAAGAATGTGGTACACAAGAGACACTAGTTGACATATGGGAAAGAAATCAGCTAAGGTGGTTCGGACATCTTGAAAGAATGAAAGATGAACGACTGACGAAGCAAGTGTATAAAGGTAAAGTAAATGGTAGAATGCCCAGAGGTAGACCGCCGAAAGAATGGTCAGAATCTGTGAATGAGACATTAATCCGAAGAGACGTAAGAAGCCATAGGAACAGAAGAGCTTGCGTGAAGAAATGCATGGACGTGAAGGAAGCTAGAGTAGTATGCCAGGACAGAAATGTGTGGCGACAAATAGTTTGTAAACAGAGTGACAATAGTGTGAATGGCGCCTGAAACAGAGACTTTGGATACTAATGGGCCCAAGTGGGGAACCATACATAACAATTTTGTGAGGTTCCTCACTTGGGGTGATCGCTAGAGAGATTGATCAGCAACCTGGGTCGGAGCAGTGTTGCGGAATGAACGTGTCATCTAAATAAATGACACGAGAATTCCAGATCGATCTAAAACACCTATCCCTAACACCTATAAAACTCCTATATACCTTATGCCCATATACCAACCAACTCTATACCTATTCACCTGTTTACTATTCCCCAACCGAGCAAGTCACGCCTACCCCGAAAGGGAAATGGCTTAATGGTATAATAATAATAATAGTTTAATTTTCCACCAAATATATGAATTTTCAACCAAAAAAGATTATTTTGCTTTGTTTCAAAATAATGTTGATTCCTTGAACAAGAAGATAAACTTTCTACCCAATGAAATAAACTTTCGACAAAATACATGAATTTTATACCAAATAGATGAATTTACTTCTGATTTAAATCTCATATTTAAATGTTGAAAAGAAAAAAATTAAAAATGCAACGGTTTGTTTGAAAATCAATCTTGTTTGCTGGAGGATTCAACTATTTTATTTTTTCAGACGGAGTCGGAGTTCTTAATCGTAGAGTTCGTCCTCACCGGAGGGTGAATGAGATGCGACGTCATTGGCCTATGGCTGGCTTCCAGCTGGACGGTTTTTGGCGGAAGTAAGACAAAAGATAGAGAGAGAGAGAGACAGAGAGAGATCTGTTGATTGCGTATGTACTTGGCTGGTCACGGCAATGGCTTGCTCGTGAAGACCTAGGGCTGGCTTCCAGCTGTACGGTTTAAGTGTGAGGGCTCCAGCTACCAGCTCCCAAACACTTCTGCCGTTCTGGGCCCGTGCGCGCCTTTTTAACGGGGAAGCTGCAAGGCGTTGCGTGGGAGTTGATCGGAGAGGGTAGAAAGTCGTTGGTGGGAGATGCGCGCGTCGAGTTCCGAGGGCGCTCTACTCGCGACTCTCGCCTCTACTCGCTCTGCCGCCTTGCTGACGTCACTTAATGGAGTACCTACTTCTCTCTCTCTTACTTGCGGGTTTAATTACTAGTTATTATAATTTAAAAATGGTGGCCTAGTGAATGAATAAACGGCGTCTGCGAGAGTGTTTTAAATCTACAAAAAAAAACTTCTTTCATGATTATCAAAATTTAGGACCAGAGACATTGTCTTGGTGTTTCATATTTAGCATCCCAAATTTTCAACTCAACTCGATGTGGCGGTTCGTGTGAAAATAAATTGACGAAAAAAGTGCTGGTAAGGTAGGGATCCGGTCACGCGACCCACTCGTCACATGGCCTTAAGTAAAATTAAATAGATGAATCATCCTTTTTTCCTCATCAATATCCAGTAGAAAATATAAGGGCGAAACACTTGAAACATCTTTTTTTTTTGGTATAAATTTTTTCTAAACATTGTTAAAACATTGTTGAAAGATTGTTAAAATATTCCTTTTAAGCACCAGTCGAATCAGCGACGCACGTCTCGCGAGCTTTCCTCTGAAGACACGCCTCTTGTTAAACCGTTTTTCGTAAGTGTACGCACAATTATGGCCAGTGCTGTACTAATTATTTTTAATGACCTACAATGAGCATGAAATGGGTCAATACATAAAAAAATAATAATGAATACCGAAACAAATTCAAATTAGCCTTACTTTGATCCTTTTGGAGAGAAGCACACTTTCGTTTATCAATTGATGTTTATGATTCTCAAGAGACAGGGAGGAGGGTGGAATTTGATGACGGTGGTGGGGGTGGGGGTGGGCTGGTGTCTAAGAGGGCGAAGAGAGCACTGCCATTTGTGGGCTTCAGCAGATTCAGTGCGCCGGAAATCATAAACGACTTAAAGCCTAGCCCGATTGCCAAGCCGAGAACGCGGAAGCACCTCATTACGAACCGCACCCTCGTCTCGATTTTCCGGCGTTTTGACGTCCAAGTCGAAAATGAAACAAGGCCACAGCTTATTCAGCGATGAAGAAAGTAATGCCCCACCCCTTCAATTTATACTTAGCTTCTCACAAAATTATCTGGATTGACACGAAAAAGCCTCGTTCTTGATAGAAAACCTTTCTTTCACCTTGCTCAATTCCTCACCCTCTATCTATCACCCAGCTGTTGCAAATGGTAAAATTTTTTCTAATCTCTTAGCAGATAAGTAGGCGAATTTTTCTATCGAGATTCCTACCTTACCGGCTTCGAGACCATTTCACAGCTGAAGTGGTTCGCTTCTACGCTAAGTTTCTAGAATATTCTCAAGGGGTCTCGATGACGTCAGAGAATAATATTGCGCAATTGTGAGAAACGAATTTGCGTGAACAACTTCAAGGTTATTTAATATTTTAATTCAAGCATCTCAAGTGAACACTTTCAAGGTTAAATTTTGATTTCTTCTCGCATTTTCTACTGAGTCGTATAGTTATGAGAAAAACAAGGATGATTTAGGATAAATCATCCTTTTTTCATGACTATGCAGTAGAAAATGTAAGGACAAATTAAAATATAACCTTCGGTTTCTTTCCAACATTTCGTTATGGATTTAGGATTTTACAAAAATTCCTGCATGATTTAAGAAGGTTGCAGATGATTTACAGAAGTTTCCTTATTATAGTGAGAAAATTCCAGTAAATGCAATATAAATGACAATTTTTTCCACTTACTTAAAATTCTTTCTTTTGGTTGAAAATTAGCATTTTTTTATTGAAAATATATTTTTTTAACTAAAAAGTTAACTAATTTTTATTTTGAAAATTTTTTCATAGACATTTAATCTTCTCGGTAGAAAAATAATTTGTTCCCTTGAAAATTTAACTATTTCTATGTAAATTTAAGTTATTTGCTTGAAAATTTATTTCTCTGTCTGAAAATTGAATTATTCTATTTTTTGTTGAAAATTTACCTTTTTTAGTTACAAATTTATCCATTCTGTTGAAAATTCGACGTTTTTGGTAGAAAGTTGATCTTACAAGTTAAAAATTCATGTATTTCTTTGAAAATTTTTTTTTGTAAAAAATTAATTTTTTAGTAGAAAAATTATTTCTTCTATTGATAATTGGTCTTTTTTATTCAAAATTCATTTATTTAACTGAAAATTCCACATAATTATCTTTTGGTTTCTTTCTTTCATAGACATTTAATCTTTTTCGGTAGAAAATATATTTGTTTGGTTAAAAATTTAACTATGTTGTTAATAATTTATTTCATTCGCTTGAAAACATATAAAAGTAACTAAAAATTAAACTGTTCTATTCTTTGTTGAAAATTGATCTTTCTGTATTAAAAAATTAATGTTTTTGATTGAAAATTCTACTACAAGGTTGAAGAGTTCATACAAAATTTAAATATTCAGTTGAAAAATAACGCTTTTCATAAGAAAAATTTCTTTTTTTGTAGAAAATTATTTTTTTTATGGAAAATCAATTTTTTTGTTAATAAAAATTTGACTAAACTTCTTGTCCAGATATTGTTTGTAATAGAAATTAAATTTTATTGGCAGAGAAATTAAATTATTCTATATATTTTTTTACAAATTTATCTATATTAGTTAACAATTCATCTATTTTTTCGCAAATTTGCCTTTTCTTGGTAGAAAATTCAACTATTAGGTTGGAAATTTCAATAAGAAATTTCATTATTTGGTACCAAATTCATGTGTTTTGTTATAAAAGATTCTTTTTTAGTAGAAAATGAATCTTTTTTGTTAAAATTTAATTTGTTTGGTTGAAAATTAGTTTTTTTATTAAAAATTAATTTTTCAAACTAAAAATTCAACTACATTTCTTTCCATGATTTTGTTTCATCGGCATTTATTCTTTTTGTGAAAATTCATTTGTTTAGTTTAAAATTTAACTATTTCGTTGAAAATTAATTTTATTTGCTTAAAAACTTATTTTTCTAACTTTTTATAGAAAATTAACCTGTAAGCTTGAAGATGCAACTACTAGGTTGAAAATTCCATTAAAACTTAAAATTTTTGTTGGAGAAATCATGTCATTTCTTAAAAATTATTCTTTTTTGGTAGAAAATTGATATTTTTCTTTGAAATTCCATTTCTTCGATTGAAAATTAGTTTTTTAAAATTAAAAATCAATTTTTTCAACTAAAAATGTAGCTATTCCATTTTTCATCAAATTTTTTTGATAGATATTACATCTTTTAGGTTGAAAAATCATTTGTTCGGTTGAAAATTCAACCATTTCGTTGAAAATTTATCTTATTCGTTTAAAAACTTATTTCTCTAACTTAAAATTGAACTATTCTATGTTTTGTGAAAATTTATTTTCTTTAGTTGATAATTCATTTATTTTATTGAAAATTGGTCTTTTATTGGTAAAAAATTCCACTTCTGGTTTGAAAATTCACCCATTTGTTTAAAAATTTATTTTTTTGTTTAAAGTTGCATAATTTTAGTTCAAAGTTTATATTTTTGTTTAAAATTAAATACCTATTTATTGAAAATTCGTTTTTTTGGTTCCAAATACTTTCTTTACGAAAAATGTAGCTTCTTCATTCATTCATTTTTTTTCAACATTTTGGATGAGAATTTTTTTTATTGATTACAATATTTTCTTGGTTGGAAATTCAACAATTTTGATTGAAATTTGTTTCGTTGATTTCTTGGTTAGGAATCAATTTTAACTACTATTTTGTTAAACTATTTTGTTGAAAATTCAACTGTTTGGTTGAAAATAAACTTTGTTGTTGGAAATTCATATTCTCGGATAGAAAATTCAACTTTTTTGTAAGAAATCATCAATTCGGTGAGAAATTTTTAACTATTTAATTGTAAATTTATGTATTCTTTTGAAATTTTTTTTTCAGTTGAATCTAACTGTTTATTTTCATATTTTGTTATAATCAATTTTTATTGAAATATCAACCACTAACTTTTTTGTTGAAAAAATAATCTTTTTAGGTTGAAAATGCAACTCATTGGTTGAAAGTTAAGCTCCTTTTTAACAAAATTAATTTTTTTGGTTGACGATTCATAATTTTAATTAAAAATTCGTTTTTTCCCTTAGTTGAAAATTAATTTTTTGGTTATAAATTAATATTTTTGATTTGAAATTTTAACTGTTTTGTGGAAAGTCCATTTTCTTAGCTTGAAAATTCAACGATTCGGTAGAAAATTAAAATATTTTGCTAAAAATTAGACAATGCGTTTTTTCGGGTACAAATGGAATCTTTTTTATTAATTCAACCATTTGTTTAATAATTCATATATTTTCTTCTAAATAATTTTTTTCATGGAAAATTAATCTTCTTCTTTGGACAAGCATTACATCCACTGTCCAAACTATTTATTCGAAAATTTATATAACTCGCTGAAAATTCATGATTTCTTAGTAGTCTAGCATCACATCAATAGTTCGATAATAACCTTATTATTTATAACCAGCAAAGAGCAGAAGCCTATTAAAATATCCCTTTGAGAAAAAAAATGAAGATAAGATTTGAGAGTTGAGCGTGGCGTAATGGAATCAGTAGCTCGGAATTCGCGGGAGCGCATTTAAAAGCAATGAAAATCCGGTAGACGGAAATAAGTCAGGTCAGCTGATTCGCGTGAAGAAAGCACCTTTGGTGCACCTTTCCTCTTTCTCCTTTTCCTTCTCATTCTTGAAATATATGTACTCGTATATCTATTAGTGGCTGTGCGATTAAAATGGGTGGTTACGCGAGCATGCCAGACAAAAATAGTACAGCAGCAGCAGTAGAAAAACATGCAACCCCCGTCCGGTCTCGAACTGCGTCAGCGCACGCCAATTATTCCCGGGTGCATGCCAAAGTTATGCGTCTCTATTTTTGCCAACCAGAACAGTTGACCTGGCTTACGACGTACTTGGTGATGCAGAATCTGCCACCAACTACCGCAATTAATGTCCGGTTGCGGAGGATCCTCAATCAATGGAGCACCAGCCCTGACCTCACCCATTCTTTTATGAGCCAACACTCAAAAGCCTTTGATAAAGTAAATAGAATCAAACTCTGGGAAGCTCTTAAAGAGTAGGGAGTCAATGGTTATGGCATATACTCACAGTAGGTGCAAGTACAGAGTTATATATTTGTACTGGCAACATTTGTCCAATAGCGTTTTACCGCATATGTTTACCAGGAATTGCACGCCAAGTGCGTTTAGTTCACTCTTACTTTTTTCTTGGTATATCCAGGTCTCGCTACCGTAGAGCACAGTGGGTGTCAGTACAAACTTACATATTTGTATCTGCACCACTTGTCCAATAGCGTTTTACCGCATATATTTCACAGGAATAGCAGGCCAAGCGCGTTCACTTTACTCTTATCCTTTTCTTGGTATGTCCAGGTCTCACTACCGTAGAGCACAGTGGGTGTAAGTACAAATATGTAACTCTCTTCTTGCATTCACTGTACTCTACGGTAGCGAGACCTGGATATACCAAGAAAAGGACAGGAGTAAAGTAAACGCGGTTGGCGGTAAAACATATGCTGTAAAACGCTATTGGACAAATTCACTAAGGGATCGTTCACATATGACGTAACATTAAAAAGGGAGGGGGTCGTGTTTCGTTATTGTCTAGTATGTGGGGGGAGAGGTATTTGACCCGATTACGTGACATTTGTAATTTGATAAATTTTCTGCACCATTAACTTTGTATAACAAAATTTCTGAAAAAATAATTTTACTTCATCATAAAATTTATTTTTAAATGTTTCTAAACATTATTGGTAAAAGAGAAAATTCAAATTGTAAATGATTGTTTAATGATGGGAGATAATTCTGCTCCAAATATTTCGCCACCACACTATAATTTATCAACTTTCCTACATTTTTAAAGAGATAAGAAAAATTAAATCATCGGCAAAAACTTATTTTGAAGATTTCGAAAAAAGAAAAACTTTTTAATAATCATGAAAAATTTGAGGAGAATAAAATTTGTCTCAAGAATGCTGGGAAAATTTTTAATGGTTTAGGTTTTATTTAAAAGTAATAATTTTAAGTTTTAAAGATTTCAAAATGTGTGGAAAAAGAATATGGAAAATTTTGAGACAATTTTTTTTAACTTTTCAGGATTTAAAAAATTTGTAGGTGAACTGAATTTCACGGGGTATTAAGAGAAAGAAAAAAAAAAATGTTCTTAAGATTCATGGGAAAATTTTATATGATTATTTTTTAATGAATTCTAAGAGACAATTGAAAAATCTTATAAAGCATTTCCAATTTTCTCATAAAATTTTCAAAAAAAGTGAAAAAGTTTGTAAGACAAAATGTTGAAATTTGGCCATATTATATAATTTTAGAACAAAAAAAATTTAGTAAGTTTAAAAGATATTCAGAAATTTTTAAACAATTGAAAAATAATTGAAATTTGTAAAGATTTGTTTTTAAATTTCTAATATTTCATAAAAATGAAAAAAATTGTATGTTCATAGGAAAAATGTGAGTATTTTTTATTTCGAAAAATTAATTTTAAGAGATTATTTAAAAAGATTTCAAAGCATTTCAAAAGATTTCAAGAATTTACAATGAAGAATCTGAAAGGTTTTAAGACAATTTTGCTAATTTTGCAGAATTTAAAAAAAAATCCACGAAAAATTTGAATAACTTTCTAAAATTAAAAGATTTAGAAGGTGTGACAATTAAAAAAAAAAAATTCTTAATACACCTGTGCAAATTTTAAATGATTTTTTATTTTGAAAAATGTACTTTAAGGGAAAATTGAAAAAAGGTTTTGAACCTATTAAACAATTTTCTAAAATTGCAAAGAAGAGTGTAGACGAATTTAAATTAAAATGTTTCAATTTGGTAAGATTAAAAATTTTTTTAAAAATCTAGTAAATTCAAGAAATATTTTGCAAAATTGAAGCGATTCAAAAAAAATTAATTTTAAAGGATTTTCAGAAATATAGATATTCAAAAGTTGTGAAAGAATAAACTTCAGAAGATTTGAAACAATTTCGAAAGGTTTCAAGAAAATAAACAAATATTCCTAAAATTTATGTAACAATTTAGAATATTATAAGGCAATTTTTTCACATTTTGAATCATGTTTCAAAATTTTAAGAAAAATTCGAGTCATTTGAAAATATTTTTAGGAATTTGAAAAGTTTTAAATAGATTATAAATATTTGAAAACTTGGAAATATTTCCGATAATTTATCAAATATTTTTTGATTTCTTCCAAAATTCTAAATGTTCTAAACATCTTTCAGAAAGACTCGAATTTTTTCTAATATTTTGTGAAATCCTGTAAAAAAAAACAATTTTTTTTTAAATCGTCTAGATTCTTTTTTGACACATCTGAAATATTCAAAAATCTTTTTTTTAATTTTTCAAGAATCTTATAAAAATTATATTTTGATAAATTCAAAAACAAACTGATAAAACACATTTTCTTTTTCCCAATTCTCAAAATTTAATTTCAAGTAGAATATTAGTGTTCAAAATTTGTGACAAAAAGTTATTTTAAATTTTTATGTTAAATCAATATTTGTATGACTGAAATAAATTTTGAAAAAGCATTCAGTGTTACATCAAAATATTGTTGCATTTATTTCTAGACAATCCTTCACTCTAAATTAATTATATAAAAATGAATATAAAAAATATATAAATAAATAATAAATATATAAAATAATATAAAAAATATAAAATAAATTGACAGGATTTTATTTTCTTTCCTGCAGCACATAGTGCGAAAGCTATCCTTATTTAAATTCCTTTACGAAACTTGATAAAAGTTGAAAAATACCAAAATGATGTAAAATTTTACAAAAAACTAAAAATTGAATTTCTCAAAAAAGCAATTATTTTCATTTTTCATTTTCATTCTGATGAAAAATTTTCAGTATTTTTTTTGAAAGGAAAAAATTATGGAAGTGCTTTAATAGAGAACTCTCTGGGGTTTGTGAAGTTAATTAAAAACGCTGCAAAACTGTCCAACGCTACGCCACAATAAAAAAAAACATTATTTTATGGAAGTAATGAAAAAGAGCATTTCGCCGTTTTTAATGTTAACAAAATATTGACGTCAAAACCACTAAAATGTTCATAAAACAAGTTACATCATTATTTACATATCGCACAGTAATTAAAAATTTACTCGCGTGCATAATAACTCTCCTAAAAAGTTGTAATAATTTTTTAATTAACAATTTCCAGGGAATAAAAAAGATTTTAAAAAACAATGTGGGATGAATAAATTGAATATAATAATATCAGATGAAGCGAAAACTAATGTCAACCATTTTACCACAAATAGAGCAAAACTCAATCGCAGTTGAGCGAAGCAAAAGTTAGACATCGGCAAACTTACTTCAACTTGTCAGTGGCAAAAAATTCACCAGGACAACGACATTCCGAAAGTTTGTATTTGCCCGAGTGATTCAAACTTTTCAATTTCATTTAGCTAACTTCATCTTGAAAATTTCTTTTTGTAATTCGAATAATAAATAAATTATTTAGAAATGGCTTTTAGTAACATTAACTATTAATTTGACCGTTATTTTATAAGTCCCTATTCTACACATTGAAAAAAAATTGTAAACGAAGTAATAACAAATTAAATGTTATGACTTTACTTTATCTACGATCTTAAAATTTGTTGGGACAATCCATTTTCATAAATTCATCGATTGATAATTATGAAAAATTTGAGGGGATTAAACTTTTTTGAAGATTTCTGGGAAAATTTTAAATGGCTTAGGTTTTATTCTGAAATAATATTTTAAAGTCTTGAACATTTCGAAATGTGTGGAAAAAGAGTATGGAAAAATTTTAGACAATTTTTTTTTAATTTTTCCGGATTTAAAAAAATTTTCAGTTTTAAGATTTGAGAAATTGTAGTAATTTTACTAAATATTGAATTGTACTAACATGTTCTTATGAGAAGTTGTAGGCTCCGGAAGCTTCGATCATGATTCCTTAATGAAACCAATCCCAAAGCTACTGGAACGTGTACGTCATCCGCTTCTGCTCCTTCTGTCCTAGAAGGTAAGCAAGAGCGGGAAATTTATGCGTGATAACATCGGGCAACACTGTTCCTTGGAGTCAGGTCTCTAGCCGCGGATGACCTTATGCGGCAGACAAGACAGTTGGAGATGAAGGTTTCACCTCTGGATACTTTTTTAGAGCTACCTATCTTTTCAGAATTTAAGAGGAACAGTGTTGACGGACCAGATGGAGTGATCCCAGGAGAACAGCCTTTTGAATCCGGTTCGCGATGAAATGAGCCTGACGCTGGCAAGCCGGAATCTTGTTGAGTTGGCTGATAAATGAAGCTTTCATACCTCCAAGGCAGCCGATTATGAGAATTATAAGATGGACTTTGTAGCCTTGGTACAGCCTACTCAGCTCGAAAAGAAGTGCTTGATATTTCGCCCGTTTTTCTCCCTCCTTTGCCGTGATATTACCATCGGCTGGTGCCGAGAATTCAATCACGTAAATGATCTTGTTCTTCAGATCTTGGAGGACAATGTCAGGCTTCGTAGAACTGATACGTTGAGTGGTGGAGAATGAGAAATTCCAGTAGATCTTACACTGATCAATCTCCACAACTGACTCGAGTTCCCCCTGGGCGTATGGCAAGACGGGCAATAGATCAACGCCATAGAAATGCCTAAGATGGCAATGTAACACTTTTAGAGCTGCATTGTGTCTCTCTATGTACGCGCAGCGTGCATATTCAGAGCATCCACTGAGAACATGTCCAAGTGTTTCGGGCTCTTGCTTGCACACTCGGCAGTTGGTATCGGCGTCTATGACGCCGTCTTGACAGGCAAAAAGAAATCCCTCGGTCTCCGATCTCAATCCAGCAGACTTGAGAAACATGTTGGACAGACCCATCGAGAGCTCTTCTCTACGTAGGATGCCGTAGAACTTACCGTGGAGGGGTTTCTCAGCATCTTCTCTTAGTAGGAGCGTATGTTCTGCTTTCTGTATACGACTTTTGAG
Organism: Andricus quercusramuli; assembly: GCA_932178445.1. NCBI lineage: Eukaryota > Metazoa > Arthropoda > Insecta > Hymenoptera > Cynipidae > Andricus > Andricus quercusramuli. The sequence goes on from CAKNXH010001096.1 coordinate 128,759, forward strand.
CACCAGAGTTGTTAGTGATGCTAGGCCATGTGTAATGTCGCTGGAATTAAATGGGAGGTCAAGCTCCTCTGCGGCCCTATCTGCTGCATGGTATAGAAACACCGCAGCATTGGCGACTTCATGTTGATGTACGACTCGCATAAGGAACTAAGCAGGCTGTAGCCAGAACCGTTCTTCGATGAAGACACTCTAAGCTTAGCAACCCTCTACCCCCTTTATCGCGAGGGAGATATATTCGAGGTACGGAAGATCTAGGATGAAGACTTCGTTGTATTGTCATCATCTTGCGTGTGCTTCGATCAAGTTGTTTTAACTCATCGACGTTCCATTTTACTGCACCAAACGTGTAGAGCAGTATAGAAACGGCCAGCATATTGGTCGCCTGGATCTTATTCTTTCCAGATAATTCGGAAGCCCAAATTTTTTTGAGAATGTGGCGATACCTTTTTCCAAGGGCCGTTTTCAAGTTATGCACATTTTGGGTTTCCGCTTGCGGTATTCCAAGATATGTATATGTTTCTCCAATACCAAGATGTTGAATGGTATTTCCGCCTATGAGTTGAACATCCTGATCGTCACTGGATGATGTAGTTTCTAGTCTTCCTTGGTGTAGGTGGACGCAGGCACACTTGTCCAGTCCGAAGCTCATGCCAATCGCTTTAGAATTCCTATTCACCGCATCTACAAGGATGTTAAGGTCCTTTTTTGAGGAAGCAAAGAGTTTAAGGTCGTCCATGTATAAAAGGTGGTTGACCTTATATTCTCTTCTGTTCGGCGGGCCACATAGGTATCCAGAGCTTTTGCCTCGGAGCACAATAGATAGAGGCAAGAGGGAGATGCAGAAAATTATCAGACTCAGAGAGTCTCCTTGAAAGACCTCCCTCTTATATGTGACAAAGCTTGTAGTCACTTGTCTTTTGTCAGATGTTATGACAAATCTTGTCCGCCACAAGAGCATAAGCTCTTTTATGCATCTCACTATTTTTGGATGCACCTCCATGCACTCAAGGAGCTTGATAAGAAGCTCATGGTTCGTATCATCGAATGCCTTACGGTAATCAATCCAAGCCATGGACAGATTGCGTCGATATCTGATCGAGTCCTGGGTAATACACCTGTCTATTAACAGGTTCTCCCTGCAGCCTGCCAGCCCTCTCTTGCATCCACGTTGTTCGACTATTGCACTCCATACCGGCTCGATAGATGTCAATATCCTCTCTTTGAGGATGCCAGTGAATAGCTTGTAGCTGGTGTTTAAACAAGCTATGGGCCTGTAGTTCTTTGGACATGACAAATCTCCGGTCTTAGGGATCAATACCGTGCGTCCTTCCACTAGCCACTGCGGGACGGGTTGTTTTCCGTTTAAGAAAGTAGAAATATACGAGCTAGATGTTGGTGCGTAGAAGTAAACTTCTTCCACCAAAAGTTGTTGATTTTATCTGGCCCTGGCGCCGAAAAGTTCTTAGTTCCAGCGATAACTTTCTTCACTTCTTCAGCAGTAATTAGTGGACACTCTTCCTCTGGACCTTGTAACCTTTGCCTTTGGCAAAAGTTACGAAAGAGTGATATATCAGAAGCGTCTTCATTTAGCTGATAAGTATCTCCATATACTTGCTCCCAGAAGACTTGAATCTCTTCTCGACTAGGCGGAATTTTAACTACACATGACGCTTTATTGAACAGACGGGAAGGATTAGTAGAAAAGGTGGAATTTTCCTGAATCCACTTAACTCGCCGTTCAAGGCGCTGTTTCGCTGTTGAAAGAGATCTTACTTTTTGCGTCCAGTGCTGCTTGATGGTCGACAGTTTACACTTGTTCAGGGTGTGATTTGCTTTCCTCAAGTTTCGAGCAAGTGCCCTAACTTTTGGAGTGAACTTTTTATTTGATGTTATGTAGCTAATCACACACTGAAAATTTGATGCATGCCGTCTCGCCGTTTCAATTTTGAACTGAAGCTGTGCAATACGCTCACGTGTCTTACTCAGACGTACCGAAGTATCGTTACATCTATCGTCGCTAAGCAGGGAGACCGCCTTCTCGTAAACTACACAGTTCAGATTCCAGAGATTAACATCTTCGGGGAGCAAATCGCGGAGAGCAGTATTAGCTTCAGCTAATTTGTCCATCCTGAGGAAAACTTTTTGGTGGATAGATTTCCTACTTCTCATGTTGGCATTATCGGCTATCTGCAAAGGTGGTCTTGCTGGAACGGGTGGAATGTTCGCTGGAGGATGTTGCTCCTCTTCCTGTTGATAAAGAGCTTCATATCCGTTTTTTCGCAAGAAGGATACCTGATCTCTTAAATACTGAGGCGTTTTATGAGCATATTCCGGGTGCATATTGCCCCAACGGTCATGTAACCTCTTCATGAATCCTCTCCGCGCCGGTGAGCTTCTTTGCCAACAGGTAAGAAGGTCCCTCCTGAGTTGGTCCGACCATTTAAATCGATGTTCTCGCGTTTGTCCGGGCTCATTGCCTGGTCGTCGCCTCGGTTCGTTCTTATTGCCACTCCCAACTGAACCATGGCCTCCATCCGAGAGAGGCCTATTGTGGGTGGCACTGCGCGATACTTGTGTCGTAACCGCATCATTCGTTGCATTGGGGAGTTAGCCCAAAGCAACGCGGCTGACTGCAAGAGCCGGAGCTCTCGGGCGATGGGGTCGCTACATCCCTACTACCCTACATATTGTAATTATAATTATCAATTATTCATTTATTATCCAATTTTTATTCATTAAAAAATTTTTTTTGAAATTGCAGTTACAATTATTCAGCATCCACATATAAAATTTAGCTGATTTTCTAAATGATACATTCCTAAACAAATTTTGCATTGAAAATAAAAATGTACAAATTTGTACCGAAAGAGATGAATTTTCAACAAAAGAGTTGAGTTTTAGAGATGAAAATTCTAGTGTTTTAGAAAAAGGTTGATTTTTAAATCCAAGAAGATGAATTATCAACTAAATAATTTAATGCTGAAAAAATATAATTTTATCTTTCAAGCAAAAGAGACGAATTTTTAATCAAATATTTGAAATTTCCACCTACAAAGCCGAACTTAAAACAAAATGTTGAATTTCCGAACAAAAAATATGAATTTTAAGAAATTAGTTACATTTTTAACAAAATAGTGGAATTTTCGAAAAAATAATAAAATTTTTAACAAAATAGATGAATTTGTAATCACATAGTTGAATTTTCGACCTTCCAAACAAAAGTGACAAGTTTTCAACTAAATAGTTGTATGTTAAAAAAAAAAGAATAATTCAAACTTTCAAGCAAAAGAAACGAATTCTTAACCGAATAGTTTAAATTGCTACCTACAAAGACGAATTAAAAAATAATAATGAAAAACTTCGACCACAAACAGTTGCATTTCTAACCAAATAGTTGAATCTTCAGTCCAAAAAGACGAATTTTTGACAAAGCAGTTCAATTTTTGAACAAAAAATATGACTTTTAAGAAATTAGTTGATTTTTTAACAAAACAGTTGAATTTTCAACAAATAATTAAATTTTTAACAAAATAGATGAATTTGTAATCGCATAGTTGAATTTTCGACCTTCCGAATAAAAGTGAGGATTTTTCAACAAAATAGTTAAATTATCAACTAAAATGATGAATCTTCAAGAACAAATATTTTAATTTTCAATAACAGTAATCGAGTTCAATCAAAAAGATGAATTCTTAACAAAAAATTCAACAGTTGATATTTCAAGCAAAAAAGATTTTAATTCAAAATAAAAAAATTGAACTTGACCGAAAAGGGCGAATTTTTAACAAAATAGTTGAATCCTCAACAGTTTTAAGAATGAGAATTCTAATGTTTCAGAAAAAAGTTCATTTTTAAGCAAGAAGATGAATTTCCAACTAAGTAGTTGAATTCTAAAAAAAGTAATAATTTCAACTTTCAAGCAAAAGAGGTGAATTTTTAACCAAGTAGTTGAAATTTTCACCTCTTTTGCTTGAATTTTGGAGAAAACAAAAAAAAAAAAAAAAGCATTAACTCCAACCACAAATAGTTGCATTTCTAACCAAATAGTGGAATCTTCAATCCAAAAAGAGGAATTTCGAGAAAATCAGTTGAATTTGCGAACGAAAAATATGACATTCAAAAAATTAGTTGAATTTTCCACAAAATAGTTGAATTTTCAACAAAATAGTTCAATTTTTTACAAAATAGATGAATTTTTAAACACATTGTTGAATTTTCCACCTTGGGGACAAAAGTGACGAATTTTCAACAAAATAGTTGAATTGTGAACTAAAATGGTGAATCTTCAACAAAAAATATTTTACATTTTAATAAAAGTAAACGAGTTTAAGCAACAAGATGAATTCTTTTTAAAAAATGCAATAGTTGATATTTCAAGCAAAAAAGATTTTAATACAAAATAACAAAAATTGAGCTTGTGCAAAAAAGGTTAATTTTCAACAAAATTGTGGAATCCTCAACAGTTATATTTTTAATTAAAAACTATTATATTTCTGCCAAGATAGGTGAATTTTCAATGAAAGAGTTGAGTTTTAAAGATGAAAATTCTAATGTTTCAGAAAAAAATTGACTTTTGAACCCAAGAAGATGAATTTTCAACAAAGTAGTTGGATGTTGAAAAAAAAAAAATAATCTTAACTTTCAGGCAAAAGATACGAATTTTTAACCAAACAGTTGAAATTGCTACCAACAAAGACGAATTAAAAGAAAAATAACAATAATTGACTCCAACCACAGTTGCATTTCTAACCAAATAGTGGAATCTTCAATCCAAAAAGACGAATTTTGAGCAAATTAGTTGAATTTTCGAACAAAAAATATGACTACTAAGAAATTAGTTACATTTTGAACAAAATAGTTGAATTTTCAACAAAACAGCCGAATTTTCAAGAAAATAATTAAATTTTCAACAAAATAGATGAATTTGTAACCATATAGTGGAATTCCTGATCTTCCGAATGAAAGCGATGAATTTTCAACAAAATATTTGAATTTGTAACCAAATATTCTAATTTTTAAAAAAATAATTAAATTTTCAATTAAATAGTTGAATTATCAACTTAAATGATGAATCTTCCACACAAAATATTTTAATTTTTAATAAAAGGAATCGAGTTTAAGCAACAAGATTAATTTTTTTTTTAATTCAATAGTTGATTCAATCGTTTTTCTGGAAAAAAGTTGAATTTTCAACTACAAACGATCCATTTTCAACAAAAAATGGAATAGTTAAATTTGAAAAAATTGATTTTTGTCAAAAAAATTTCAACTTAGTAGTTGAATTTTGAAATAAATAAATGGATTTTTAACTGAAGGGTTACGGCATAGAAGAGTATTAATTTACTATCAAAAAATAAAATAAAGTTAGAACAAAACAGATGAAATTTTAATCAAATTGTTAAATTTTCAACTAAAAATAATAAATTTTCAACCAATAATGGAATATTTCAAATTTTAGTATAAAAAAATTAATTTTTAACCCAAATGAAAAAACGAATTTTCAACCAAAGATATAAATGAGAGGTGAATTTTGGCAATGTAGTTCAATTTTCGACCAAGCAGTTAAATTTTCAATCCAAAAGAATAATTTTCTACCAAAAAATATACATTTGCAACAAAATACATCAATTTGCAACCAAATTATTAAATTTTTGACTGAAAAGAATCATTTTTCAACCAGTATTTGAGTAGTTAAAGTTCGGGTCTGAAAAACTAATTTTGAATTAGAAAAAACAACAACAAAAAATACAAATCTGCAACTAAGAAAGATTTTTCAGTCAAGAATAAAGTTCCTTTTCAAGAGAATAGTTGAATTTTCAAACCCAAAGAGAGGAATCTTCAACTGGAAAAAAGAATTTTTCAACAACGGTATTTAATTTTCCACACAAAAAGATTACTTTTAACGAAATAGTTGAATTTTCAACAAAATAGTTCAATTTTCAACTAGAATAGTGAAATTCTGAAAAAAAAAATATATTAGTAGACTTTCAAACTAAAAAGAGCTTTGATTTTTTAATCGAAACCCGATAAATTCAACGAAAATATAAATTTTCAAGAAAATAGTTGAATCTTCAACTAAAACATATTGATTTTCAACCAAAAAGTTGAATTTTTAAATAAAACATATACAAATATTTGAACCAGAAAGACAAATTTGCAACCGAGAAAGATATGTCAGTCAAGAAAAAAGTAAAATTTCCATGAAATAGTTGAATTTTAAAAACTGAAGAGATGAATCTGCAAATAAAAAAATAATTTTTTTACAAAGTAGTTCAATTTTCAACCAAAAAAGTTGACTTTCTAACAACATAGTTGCATTTTCGACAAAATAGTTGAATTTCCAACTAAAAGAGTTGAATTGAAAAAGAGCAGCTTTCAATGAAAAATTCAATATTTATATAAAATGTTAAAGTTTTTAGTACAAAAATTAATTTGCAGCCAAAAAAGGGAAAGAGTGTGAAGCCTCTATTTAGATGCTTTACTTGTAAAAAAGCACTCATTTTCATTTCTTAAACAATTACAAAAAATTGTTGTTCACATTTCAATTTTTCATATGTGTTGACACACTCTGCGTTAACAAATCAACACCCTTAAGATTTAATATTCTTTGTCTTTAAGATATCTTCTCAATAAGATATTCATAATCACTGATAAAGTACTTATTTATTTTCCCCTTTGAATGGTTGTTATTAAATACCAGTTTCCGCGATAAAATATCGCCTCAAATTACAGTTTTCAGAGTTGCGTTCACATGTTTTTCATTAAATCACTCAAGCCGATAATGAGGCAAAAACTGGTTGACTTCTCGAATCAAATTTACATTGCTCACCTAACGGATAATTTTATAAATTTTTCCCCCTAGTTTGGACTCGCGTCTTTATTAATATAAATTACACGGGAAAACGTGATTGCAGCAACTCAATGTATGCAGAACGTGCCTTTGAAGTTTCAAATGATATACGTGCTGCACACTAGTGCAGTTATATGTTGCTGAACATAGCTCAGTATCGTATGAACACATATAATATAATCCCCTTCTTGAATGTCGATTTATGAATCGGGAAGAATGATTTATGCATTCCAAGTGGACGTCAGAAGGATGCTTTAAATTATCCTATTATAACCAATTTTTTTCTTTCTCATAATGTATACTTCTTTCAAAAATAAAAGTTAGATCCGACATACAGTATTAGTCAAACACTAGAGACAACGTCCTATTTGCATGATCAAATTTCAATTTGTTACGGTATCATGTACAGTACATACAACCGGAAAAATCACCCGCAGCCAATTTCTCATGCTGACTAACTCTGTACTTTTACTTTTCTTTATTTCTTTAGATAATAGTTTCTTGCTTCCTTCAAACTCTTTTTGTATTTTCTTCTCTTCTTCTGTTCTGATATAATCTTCATTTTCCTTAACTAGTCGTTTAACTTTCCTATTTTTGTATCTGCAATCATTTTATTTTTCTCGTCATAGCTAAGACCTGTGATGTTGAACGTTCTTTCGTACGCTACCTTTTTTTCTTGTCAAGCTGCCTTAATTTCATCATTCCGCCATGCATCACCAGACTTTCTTCCTACAACCGCCGTACCACATACTTTAGTCGTAATTTCAACAATGATATCCCGTAATATAGTCCATGCTCCCTCTATATCTTTATTTCTTATAAGCGGTTCCTAAGATGGACAGCAAAATATTCGTTTCACCCAAAAAAATATTTTTCGGTTTGATTATACCATCCCTATTGGTTCATCCAAGCAAATATTTTCGTTGACCCAATCATTTAGTAGTTTACTTTACTACTAAATTTTACGAGTAGTATAGCTATGAGAATACGGTGCCACTTACCGACCGAGCAAGGTTTGCGCTGTTACCAACATCAGATAATTACCATCGGTCGGTAAAAGCCGGCGTAATTTCCTAGCTCTACTACTATCACGAGACAAAATCATTTCACAGCAAGCCATTTTTAATATAAATTGTATAGGATCTTCTGTTTATTTGATTAAAAAAATTGTTCCATTTTATCAGAAACTTAATTCGCAATCTTAGGTAATCACAAAAAATTTTACAAAAAACGAAAAATTCAATTCTGTCTGAGTTCTATGTAAATTCTGTTTAAAAAAGATAAAAAAGTAAATTTTCAACAAGTGAAATGAATTTCAAACTGAAATAACGAAATAGTTTACTGGATTTGATACATTTTCGGTTCTAAAAATTAATTTTTAAACAAAAAAATATTTTAACAAATAGTTAAATTTTCAACCCAAAAAATTCACTTTCTACAATAAGAAAACTTTAAACAAAATCCATGAAATTTTCACTAACAAAGATAAATTTTTAACCAAAAATTGAGTGGGCAAATTTTCAGTAAAAAAGAATTATTTTCAACCAAAGGGATGAATTTTCAACTGAAATTATAGAATTTTCAGCTGAATTAGTTAAATTTTCAGTTAAAAAAATTATGCTCAAACTAAAAAAAAATTTAACAGAATAATTAGATTTTCAACGGGAATATTTACATTTTTTGTTAAAAAATTAAATTTCGACAAATATTTAAATTTTTAACTCACAGTTAAATATTCAACAAAAATATTAATTTTCCACGGAAGAAAGATGAATTTTTACAGCAAAATGCATGAAAATTCCACTAACCAAAAATAAATTTGTGTAAACAAATTGAGTGGGTAAACTTCTAGTTGAAAAAAATTAATTTTCAACTGAAAGAGAGGAATTTTGAACTAAAATGAACGAGTTTTTAACTGGATTATTCAAATTTTCCGTTGAATAAATTATGTTTGAACTTAAAAAAAATTATTTTAAACAAAATAGTTAAATTTTCAACTAGAGAATTTAAATTTCCTGTAAAAAAATTAAGTTTCAACTGGCATAGTTAAATTTTTTAACCGAAGAGATTAATTTAAATTTTAGGTGCTAAGTTTTTTGACCAGGGTAATACGTGATAATTATGATGTTAAATTTTTTTGTCTACTGGTCGTTTCAATATTTTTATTAAAATATTAACTCTTCAATTGTGAAAAAAGTAATAATAATAATAAATATTTTAATAAAAATATTGAAACGACCAATAGACAAAAAAATTTAACATCTCAATTATTATCAAAAAGATTAATTTTCAACAAAATTCATGAAATTTCCACTAACAAAGATAAATTTTCACCAAGAAATTGAGTGGGTGAATTTGCAGTTAGAAATTGTTTTTTCTACCAAAGGGAGGAATTTTCAATGAAAATGACGGAATTTTCAATTGATTACTTAAATTTTCAGTTAAAAAAAATTACGTTAAAAAATAAAAAATGGAATCATCAACAAAACAATTAAATTTTCAACTGGGATTGTTAAATTTTCAGTCACCAAAATCTATTTTCAACCGAAGGGAGGAATTTCCAACTAAAATGATGGAATTTTCAACTGGATAGTTTTCAATTTGAAAAATTACCTTCAGACTTAAAAAGAAAGAATTTTTAACAAAATAATTAACTTTTCAACTGGAATATGTAAATTTTCTGTTAAAATAAGTAATTTTCAACAAATAGTTAAATTTTTCACTGACAAGTTTAAATTTTCAACCAAAAAATTTAATTTTCTACAAAAAAAAAATGAATTTTCAACAAAATTTTCAATTTTCAACAAACTTTTAAGTAAAGACATTTTAAACTATGCGATTACAAAACTCAATTTTAAATAAAGAAATTTTTTAGCTGTAGGTATGCCAAATAGAAAAACAAATACTTTCAATTATGCATAGTTTAAAAATAAGAGCATAAAACAGTAAACAAAAGTTTATCGGATATATCCTGAAGGATAAAAAATTTTTAGTTGTGAATTTAATTGAAAAATATTCAAGAATTTATTAATAAGTCAAAAAAGAAATTTAAACTTTTTATACTGAAACAGAGTGGTCTTTTTAATTGAGGATAAAAATTTTGTTATTGAAATTAAAAAAAGAGAATTCTTAAAGCTGAACTTTTTTTTCATTTTGAGTAATCAAATTTAATGTTAATTATTTCAATTAAGAAAAAATACCTCATACTTGACACACAAACATTTACTGAAGATTTAAAAGTTCTTCAGAGTGATTTATGCAACTATCTCTTTGTTAGGAAGCTTTGCAAATTTTTTTTTGCAGAATGGGAAACTTTTGCAGGCTTTTCGACGGTCTGAATAAAAGCAGGTTCTGCCTGACAGTTTGAAGTTTTAGGAAACCTCTCCAACTTTCAAGCAATTGTTTGTTCGTCCTTTGTTTATTTTTTTTGGCAAGTTCTACCAAATAAATGGTTTTTCTATGATTTTATAAATAAAAATAAAAATTCTTTAGGATTTGATTTCAAATAAAAAACGTTCTTTTAATAAACAAATTTCAAAACCTACGAAAGGAAACATATTTTAACAATTTTTGTTGTTGAACTTTTCTTACTATCCCTTCTTACAGGGAAAATGGTTGAATTTTAATAATTACAGAATTGTAGGAAATGATTTTCGCAAAACAAAATGATGCATGTTTTTTTTTTAATTCAACGATTTTATAAAAATTTGAAAATAATTATTTTAATATATTAATTATATATTATTATTATTATTTTAATATATATATTAATATATTATTATAATATTTTTTTTCTTTTATAAGACTTGACTGATAGAATTTCAATTCATAAAATTATAGCAAACTTTTTTCCAAATACCTGATTTTTAGCAGATAATTAATTAACTTTGGAAAAAATAATTATCTTAACAAATTATTATTGTTCTTCTTTATTTATGCTAGCTAGTTTCGGGTTTTTGTTGATATTTTTAACTTTTGTCCACCTTTTACTTAGTGAAGTTATAATAATTGCGAGTTAAAAGAAATAATTTTTTTTTTTTTTTCTTAAATCTTCAACATTCTGCCCACTTTTCATTTATAGCGAGGTAATAATTGATGCAGTTCAACAAACCTAATTGTTTCAACAAATTATTATTGTTTATAACTATATCCTCCAATCGTATTTCTAGAAAGTTGCCGTTTTTATGAAATTTTTCACTTTTTGTCAACTTTTTACTTTTACTTTTAATATAAATAATAATATGTTTTTAAAGAAAAAAAGCTCTCGGTAACTACTTCAAGGAAAATTCACATTCAGTATGATCCATATTGACCATTTGAAAAATATTAAAAATATCTCTTTTATTTCAGAAAAAGATATTGATAAAAAAGAAAAAGATTTTTTATAACAATGATTTTCTCTATTGTTTATTTATCATTTGTCCATAGCTAAAAAGCCAGAGCAAAGTTAAACATTTCAGAAAAAATCGCAAGTTTCTAACAATTATCTAATAGAAGATAGTTATAAACAATTATAATTTGTTCAAACAATTAGGTTCGTTAACTTGCAATAATTATTACTTTTCTAAGTGAAAAGTGGGCACAAAATAAAAAATTTCAGAAAAAACACAACTATATGGCATTAATAAAGATGAAAATAGTTATAAATAATAATGATTTCTTAAACAATAATTTTTGCTTAATTTAAATAATTAGTAAATCACTCCAAGTGGAAAATAGACAAATAGTTAAAAATTTGAGAAAAAACCGCAACTTCCTACCATTAGACAAATAGAATATTGTTATCAATAATAATAGATTGTTTAAACAATTATTTTTGTTATCTTGAATAACTTATTACATCACTCTGATTAAAATGTGGACAAAAAGTTAAAAATTTGCAGAAAAAGACCGCAAAAATCTGGCAATAATATAGGTGAAGGTTATTATTAACAATGATAATTTGTTTAAACAATTATTTTTCCTAAAGTTAATCAATTATTAGGTGACTTCCAGTGAAAAATAGACAATTAGTTGCAAATTAAGAAAAAACGCAACTTTCTGCTATTAAACAGATGAATATTATTAACAATAACAATGAGTTGTTTGAACAATTATTTTTATTAACATAAGTTAATTAATACTTCACACTGATTGAAAAGGACAAAAAGTTGAAAATATGAGAGAAAAACCGCAAATATCTAGTATTAATATAAAATAAGATAGCTATAATTAATAATTTATTAAAACAATTATTGTTGCTAAATTTAATTAAATATTGACTTATTCCATGTATGTGAAACAATTTGCATTAAAAAGAACAAAAAATGATAATTAGCACCAAAAACTCGCAAAACCCATTTTTTCACTTATGGGGTTTTTTTGGGATCCAATAAAGCAGACTTATGGGGTGATATTGAAGAAAGATTTTTTCCGTAATATGGCTAATTTTAAAGAGAAATGTTTAATGTCAACTGGATTCAGCTAATATTGACGATTCTGAATAAAACTGACAAAAATGTATGTTTTTCTTATGGGAAATGCGTGTTAAACTTCATGGGGCTTGAGCCACTTTTAAAAAACATTTAAAAAAAAAAAAAAAAAAAGGATCCATCTTTGCGTCGATTCAAACAAATTTCCGGGCGATATGCATAAAATTTTTTAAACAAATTTCCATTGCATTTTTGGACCATCCTACTATAGCACGTATCCAAAAATTAAAAAATTGAAAAATCAAAAAATGTTTTTGAATTCCCAGCTGTCTTTTGGAACTTTTCCATCAAAAATAGCGATTGCAGTGTGAAATCGATGCAATCATTTTCACATGAATCAACTATCTGAGTCAATCTTTGGACCAGGTCCACGGTATCTTCCTCTGATCCGAGGTTAACGTTCGTGTAAATTTCGTACCGAGAATCCAAAATACACTTGTACACTATTCACGGTTTTCCAAATTTAAATTCTACGCCGACAAACAATTTCGAAATAATTTGAAAGAATCTTAAATTCAATTGACCCGCCGGATGCAATAACCTGCCCGACGCATCGGGCAGGTTATTACATCGATCGTCGCGACGATCGAAAACGCGTAAAAGTATTGTCCGATCGTCTCAAAGGAAAAAAAAATTTTTCAAAATCGAAAAATTATTTCTTTAAAAGTAGAATTCTAGATAATGAGGAAGAGAAACTTTTCCCTTCAAGAATTATTTTTTTTTCTAAATGTTTATTCTTAATAATAAAAACGAAATATTGAAAAAAAGTTTCTCTCAGATTTAATTAAGTTTTAAAACTTACATCGCTCTCACTCGGTTAAATATTATTGAAATAAGTTCATATTTGTAGGACGTATTCAAAATACGATAGCGATTCCTAGGAAATCATGAAAAAGTTAACAATTGCGTATTGTTTAATAATATTTAATTGTAAAATGAGATAAATTAATAATTTTGTTTTCTTGGTTTCGGCGGTAAAAAGTATCTAGGTAACTTCCACTTTCGAACAACTTCCAGTGAGCGATTCGTTCAGCAATGTTGAATGAAGTCTTTTGAAAAATTTCATATCGAATGGTTCGAAATTTACTGAGATATTCAGATTGGGAAAAAGTAATCGACGTCTATCTGCGTGAGGCAGCGTTCTCGAAGTTCGGTTTGCGCGGGTAGACGTCGATTACATTTTCTCAATCTGCATATCTGAGTAAATTTTCAACGATTCGATATGAGATTTTCCAAACAATTTTATTCAACATGGCTTTTTCGTGATTTCCTAGGCATCGATAGAGCATTTTGGATACGTCCAACAAATATTCACTCATTTCAATAATATTTGGCCGAGTTGAAACGGTTTAAGTTTTAAAACCTAATTACATCAGGGGGAAACTTTTTTTTCAATATTTCGTTTTTATTATTAAAAATAAACGTTTGGCAACAAAAAGTTCCAAAGGAAAAATGTTCACTTCCTTATTATCTAGAATTCTACGTGTTCGAAAAATTGATTTTTCGATTTTGAAAATTTCTTTCTTTTAGACGATCGGACAACTTTTAGTCGTTTTCGAGCGTCGGGCGGGTTATTGCATCCGGGGGGTCAATTAGACGTAAATACTTTCTGATAAAAATGACTTCCAAACAACTTCCAGTGAGTGATTTGTTCAGCAATGTTGAATGAAGTTTTTTTACAAGAATATCATACCGAATCGTTTAACATTTACTGTGATATTCAGAATTGGAAAAAGTACTCTACTGCCCGCGCTGTTAGCTAATGCGTCGCGAGGACTGCTCTGTCAGGCAGCGTTCTCGACGTTCAGTCTGCGCGGGTAGACGTCGATTACTTTTTCCAAAGCTGCATATCTCAGTAAATTTTCGAACGATTCGATGTGAGATTTTCCAAAAAACTTCATTCAATATTGCTGAACAAATCGCTCACTGGAAGTTGTTTGAAAGAAACCAAGAAAGATACACAATTATCGATTGACCTCATTTTACAAGGAAATATTATTAAACAATAAGCGATTATCAACTTTTTCATGACTTCCTAGGCATCGCTAGAGTGTTTCAATTACGTTCTACGAATACGAGCTCATTTCAATAATATTTGGACAAGTAAGAACGATTTAAGTTTTAAAACTTAATTAAATTAAGGAGAAACTTTTTTTCAATATTTTGTTTTTATTATTAAAAATAAACGTTTGGCAACAAAAATTCTGTGAAAAAAAAGTTTCAATTCATTATTATATAGAATTCTACGTTTTTCAAAAAATTGATTCTTCGATTTTGAACATTTTATTTCTTTGAGACGATCGGACAATACTTTTACGCGTTTTTGAGCGTGGGGCTGGTTATTGCATCCAGGGGTCAATCAGACGTTAATTCTTTTTGAAAAATTTATCTCTGAGGTTGAAAATTAATTTAATTTATCCAAAAATTTTTTAAATTGATTTCTTTTGGTAGCAAATTCAACTTTTTGTTTGAAAATTCATATATTTCGTAGGAAATTCGTCTTTTCTGGTACGAAATTAAGCTTCTTGGGGAAAAGTTTTTTTTTCAAAATTCAATTACTTAGTTTAAAGTTGAACTGCTTTATTTGAAATTCATTATTTTAGTTAATGATTCATCATTTTAGTTGAAAATTTATCTGTTTGGTTGACAATTGAAGTATTTTGTTAAAAATTTTCTTTATTTTTAATTGATCTCTTTTGGTTGAAAGTTTAATTTTTTGGTTGAAATTTCATGTTTTTGGTTGAAAATTCGTCTTTTCTGGTAGAAATTTCATCTTTTTGCGGGTAAAATTATCATTTTTTTAATAATTCGATTACTTGGTAAAATATTGAACTGCTTTGTTTGAAATTTATTTTTTTAGTTAACGATTCATCATGTTAGGTGAAAATTCATTTATTTGGTTGAAAATTCATTTTTTTTTATCAAAAATTAATCTTTTTGAGTTGAATATTAAACTTTTCGGTTGAACATTCTTATGTTTTGCGGAAAATTTATTTTTTTAGTGAACAATTAATCATGTTGTTTGAAAATGCATCTATTTTTCTTAAAGGTTCATATATTTTTTATGAAAATTTAACTACTTGGTAGAAAGTTGAAATATTCTACTGAAAATTCATTTTGTCAATTGAAAATTCGTTTATTTTGTTTTGTTAAAAATTCAATTTTTTTATCATAAATTCATGTATTTTGTTGGAAATTCGTTTTTTTTTTCTTAGAAAATCTTCTCGTAGGAAAATTGCTTTTTTTCAAATATTCCACTACTTGGTTGGAAGTTTAACTACTTTGTTAAAAGTTCATTTTTTTGGTTAATGATTCATCAATTTTATTGAAAAATCATCTGGTTGGTTGAAAATTGAAGTAATTTTTCAAAAATTTATTTTTCTTTAGTAGAAAAGCCGACTTTCTCGTTAAATATTCTTATATTTTGCTAGAAATTCGTTTCTTCGAAAGAAAATTGATCGTCTTGTTTGAAAATCTATCTGATTTTTTTGAAAGTTCATCTATTTTTGAAAGTTGAAGTAGTTTGTTAAAAATTCATTTTTTCGGTAGAAAATTCATTTTTTCGGTTGAAAATTCATTTTTTTCGGTTGAAAATTCATTTCTTTGGTAAAAATTAAACTTTTTGGTTGAAAATTCTTGCATTTTTTTAAAAATTCATTACTTTCTCTAGAACATCTTCTTTTCGGGGAATTGATTTTTTCAAATATTCCACTACTTTCTTGAAAGTTTAACTACTTCGTTAAAAATTACTTCTTCTGGTCAATGATTCATTATTTTAGTCGAAGATTCATCTGTTTAGTTGAAAATTAAAACCCTTTGTGAAAATTTATTTTTTTGTTGATAGTTTAACTTTTTGTTTGGAAATTTTATTGTTTTGGTAAAAGTTGAAGTAGCTTGTTAAAAATTCATTTTTTTTTGTGTTGAAAATTCATTTCTTCCGGTTGAAAATTCATTTCTTTGGTAAAAATTCAACTTTTTGGTTGAAATTTCTTTCATTTTGTTAAAAATTCATTATTTTCACTAGAAAATCTTCTTTTTGGGGAATTGATTTTTCCAAATATTCCACTACTTGCTTGATAGTTTAAATACTTCGTTAAAAATTACTTCTTTTGGTTAACGATTCATTATTTTAGTTGAAAATTCATCTGTTTAGTTGAAAATTAAAACACTTGGTAAAAATTTATTTTTTTGTTGATAGTTTAACTTTTTGGTTGAAAATTGTATTGTTTTGGTAAAAGTTGATTATTGTTAACGATATAATTGTTTAAAAACGTATTATTAATAATATTATTGACTTCGAATAATGATAGAAATTGCGTTTTTTTCTCAAATTTTCAACTTTTTGTTCATTTTTCACTTGAAGTGAGTTCCCATTCAATTCAATTGAGCAACAATAATTGTTCAAAATAATTATTCTTCATATATGAAAAAAAATAGCTATAGCTATCTTTTTCTATATTAACACTAGATAGTTGCGGTTTTTTCTGAAATTTTCAACTTTTTTCCCACTTTTCAACTACAGTAAATTAATAATTAATTTAATTTGAGAAAAATAATTGTTTTAACAATTTATCACGGTATCTTTCTCTGATCCGAAGTTATCATTCGTATTAATTTCCTACGGAGAATCCAATGTACACTTTTGCACTATTTACGGTTTTCCAAATTTGAATTCTATGCAGACAAATAATTTCAAGATAATTTGAAAGAATCTAAAATGCAATTAAACGTAAATTATTTCTGAAAAAAATGAGAATGATATTAGTCAAATGAAATGGTATTCAAATTGTATATATCATAATGGGGCAACTTTTAAAGAGTACATAGACAGCTTCGCAGGAGCATATTTAAGAGTCTGACATTCTTTATCACTACCCTGGAAAAGTGGTAATAAAATGTAGAAACGAGCAGTTAGACAGGTTTTGCTTACGATAGTTTCTGCTCCTGGAAATTAAAGAAAGGAATGCAATGCAACTCCTGGACTTACCTGAAACAAAAATAAAATACAAATGTTAATAAATTACCCCAATTATGAAACAGTTTAAGGATATAGTCTTATTTTATGAACAATACATGACAAAATAAAATATAATAATAAATATAATGAATAAAAAAAATAATTAATAAAAATAGGGGAAATAGGGTATTTTTCTTACGAAAAAGGGGAAAATAGGGGAAATATTACACATTCATTTTTACATTTCGAAAAGAACAATATTTTTACGAGAAATTATTTTAAAATGATTTTTCATGATTTAAATTCACGATCTAAAAATTTTTAAATTCAAACAAAAAATTTTCTTGTATAGAATTTTTCGAAAATGTACAAAAACGTGTTTTTTGGATTGATTAGAACCTGAAATTTCTTCAGCTTGGACCAAAAAAACATGTTCTTACTTTTTATTCATGAACGACATTTTTATTCATGAATAACGTTCCAAAATCACAAAAAAATTAAATCCCAAAAATCCTAAATCACGACAACAATTTTTTTGCGAAAAAGCAAAATGACAAAATGTTTCTTTGGTTCGAGTTGAATAAAAAATTATTTTTCACTAGTAAAAGATGTAAATAAAAAAAGAATCGTCATAATTTTTGAACCAATAGGAAATATTTTCAATTTGAAATTGTTAAATTTTACTGATTAAAATTTTTTTTTCTAACTTTTTTCGAATGCCAGCCCACAAGATTTTTCCCCCTCAGCTCAAACGATTTCTAATTTATTTTAGGATTTTCACTCCACCCACCTCTTTTTTAAAATCCTGCAAAAGTGAAAAAAAACTACCTCTGAGACACATTTTTTTTATTAATTTAAAACCTTTTCAATTGCTTAAAAAGCTCATAAATTTAGTGTTCGGAAACTTCAAAAATCTACATTGTGTATTAAATCGTTTGAAATCTTTTTACGTTTTAAACTATTTTGGAATTTTTTCAAAACTTGCGAATTTTAAACTTGCTCGATTTTTTTCCAAATTAATAATTGTTCAATTCTCATTTATTAATCAAAAAGTTTGTTTTAAATCTTTTTAAATTTTCTCCTAAAATTAATTTTTCAAGATAAAAAATCATTTAAAATTTTTCCGAGCAAACTTGAGATTTTTTTTATTTTCTCGAAACCTATAAAGATCCTTGAGAGGCTTCAAAATTTTATTTCGAAACCTTCAGAATCTAAATTCAATTTTTTATTTTTCAAAATATTTTCCAGTTTTAAGTTAAGTTTGGATTTTCTCAAAAGTTTTAAATACCTTTGAAACTAACTCAAATTTTGTCCAAATTGATAATTGTTCAATTGTTATTTAGGCATCAAAATTCATTAATTTTACTCCCTCACTTAATTACCAAATTACTAAATAATGAGAAATTATTAAAATAAAAAGAAATAAAATTATAACAATATGGATCATGCATTAATTAATTAATATTAAGTTGAAAATTCTAGTCATTGGTTGAAAATTTTATTTGTTTGTTAAGAAATGCAACAATTTTGTAAAAAAGTCAAATTTTTGTTAGAAATTCAGCTACTCTGTTAAAAGTTGAACTTCTTTTTTCAAAATTCATTTTTTTGTAGATTCATCTGCTTGGTTCAAAATTTAATCATTCCATTTTTATAAAATTAATCTTCTGGATTAAAAAATCATATTTTGGGTTAAACTCTTCTGTTAAAAATTCAATTTTTTCAGGATTCATCAATTAGGTAGAAAATTGATCTCTTCTGTTGGAAATGTAACTATTTTCTAGAAAATTCGATTAATTTTCACTTGAAAATTATTTTTGCAATTAAACATTTATTTTCGGTTCAAAATTCATATTTTTTATTAAAAATTCATCTTTTCTAGTTTAAAATTCATATATTTTGCTAAAATTCGTCTTTTTTGATAAAAAAATTAAACTTTTTGGTCGAAAATTCATCATTTTTTAATAAAAATGAAAATATTTTGGTCTTAATTGGTATGGTTTGGTAGAAGATAAAAAAATTTGGTGCAAAGTTGAACCATTCGGTTAAAAATTAAATTTTTTTTTAAATTGAACCATTCTCATGAAAATTCAACTTTTTGGTAGCAAATTATTTTTTTTTCGAATCATATTTTTGGGTTGACAATTTCATCACTTTATAGATAATTTTTTCTTTTTAGTTGAAAATACAACAATTTCGTTTCAAATTAATGTGCTTTGTTGAAAAATCATGTTTTTGGTAGAAAACTAATCTTCTGGTTAAAAGTTAATCTTTTTGGTTACAAATTCAACTATTTGGTTCAAAATTCATCTTTTTTAGTTGAAAATTTAACTATTCCCTATTTAGAAAATTAATCTTTCGTGTTAAAAATCATCTTTTGAAAAAATTTAACTATTTAATTTAACTCTTTTGTTGAAAATTAAATTTTTTCAAGAATTATCATTTTAGATGAAAATTCTTATCTTTGGTTGGAAATGTAACTATTTCGTTGAAAATTCGTTGTTTTTTGGTTGAGAATTTATTTTTTAAAATAATAATGTAACTATTTTATTTGTGATTAATAATTTATATGTTTTAGTGAAAATTGATCTATTCGAGCTGGATATTCATGTATTCTGTTTAAAATGCGAGATTTTTGGTCGAAAATCAATTTTCTGGGTTGATACTCATCCTTTTTGGTTAAAATATCAGTTTAAAAACCAAAAAGACGATTTTTTAACCAATAAAATTATTTTTTGCCAAAAAAGATTAATTTCAACGAAATACGTGAATTTTCAAAAAAATAGTTGAATTTTCCACTAAAAAAGACAGATTTTAAACCAAAAATGGTGAAGCTAAATTTTCAGTTAGAAAAATTATTTGTCACCCAAAAAAATACGAACTTTCGACAAAATAGTCAAATTTTTATCCAAAGAGATGAATTTTTAACTAAGATGACCAATTTTTCGAACAAAAATCATAAATTTCAAACAAAAAAAGATTTTTCAGTCAAGAAAGAAAGTTGATTCAAATTGTGAAAGTTTCGAACCAAAAAAATTTTTTTCTGTGAAACACTTGAATTTTCAAATCAAAAATGTGAATTTTCAATAAAAAAGTTACTTTTAAAATAAACCGTTGTACCAAAAAAAAGTTTACGGAAAAAAAAAAATTTCAACACAAAAAGATTTTTTTTCATAAAAAACGAATTTTCAAATCAAAAAGATATCAGTTTTCAACTAAGAACGGAAAAGTTACATTTTCAGTTTAAAAAATTATTTTCAACCAAAAAAATGAAATTTTCCAAGAAAATTATTAAACCTTGAACAAAATAGATAACGTTTAATAAAAAAAATATATTTTTTTAACAACGAAGTTCAACTTTTACTTAATTAATTAAATTTTCAACTCAGATGGTGAGTTTTCAAAAAAAGATGGATTTTTCAACAAAGTGTTCCAACCTTCGACCAAGTAGTTCAATTTTCAATCAATGAAAAATAATAAATTAACGAATAATGGAATAGTAGATATTATAAAAAAAACAGATTCTAATTCTAAATAAAAAATAGTTGAACTGAAAGAGACGAATTTTTAAGCCAAAAAGAAGAATTAAAAAAAAATATTTGAATTTTTCAATTTAAAAAAAAAAACGAATTTTGAACAAAACAGTTGAATTTTAAACCAAAAATGATGACTTTTTAAAAAAATTGTTGAATTTTTAACCAATTAAAAAAAAATTTTATCTAAAAATGTAATTGTCAGGAGGAGGAGGCAACTGCTAAAAAAATATAAAACCGAATAAATTGCTAAAAAGAATATTTCAAAATTCCCTAACCTTTCCCTAAAAATTTGGAAATATTTTTTTCAAAATTCTGACTTTTCCATAATTTCCTCTGACCAATAAAATTCCCTGACTTTTTCCTGATTTCCAGGTTTCCCCTACCCTTGTTATCTGGAATCAATTAATAATCATAATCTATGAAAGTCCATTAAATACTTTTTTTGTAAAGTAAGAAAAAATCTATAATGAGAAGTGTGGTAAGATTTAAGGGAATGAAAATAATCGGAACTCACCCTCCCTAGTCTCATCTTCTTTTCATCCAGGCTATTCTCCTTTCCCATTTTCCAACCTATTCCGACATACCCGAACGAGATCCTAGGTGGCGCTATTATCGCGAAGATCTTTAATGAAGCATTTGCAATGCAAAGTGCACATAGGCTAATGCGCGTTTCCTCTCATCCAACGCTTCCCAGCCCTTCCAACTTACCGCTCAGACCCTCTAATCTTACATCTCGAAAGCTCTTACTTCCGCCTCTGACTTTTTCCTTTCTCGTAACTGTAGACAAAGAGTCAATAAATCGACTAGTTTCGTCTTTTTGAGAAAAAAAACCCTACATTGGGGAATATAGGAAGAGACACTTAAGAGGGGCAATTTCCATTCCATTTTACTGCCAGAAGAAATTTAATTCGAGAAGTTAGATTTTTATTTTGCACGAGTAATACATTGCAACAACAGCGAATCTGAATAAATTGCAAAATATGAGTGACAGATCGATCCACATTGGATCTTTCATTTTTAATTTTCAAGTTTTGACATCAAATTCGAAAGCACAAACCCCAAAAAGTCCCTTATACAAAGTTTCATACAAATCCGACCAAATTTCAAAATTATGTCCGCCATATTTGATCCGCTATATTTAATTTTTCAATTACGACATCAAATTCGAAATCAGCGACCCCAAAAACCCCTTTATGCCAAGTTTCATACAACTCCGACAAAATCTAAAAATTATGTCCGCCTAATTTGATCTGCTATATTTAATTTTTCAATTTGAACATCAAATTCGAAATCAGTGACCCCGAAAACACCCTTATATAAAGTTTATGCAAATGAAAAAAAATTCTATGTCCGCCATATTAGATCTACCAGTTGTAATTTTTCAACTTGGACATTAAATTCGAAATCAGGAACTCCAAAAAAAAACCCTTATACCAAGTTTTATACAAATCCGACAAAATCTCAAAATTATGTCCGCCATATTTGATCCGCTATATTTAATTATTCAATTATGGCATCACATTCGGAACCAGCGACCCCAAAAGCCCCCCTGTGCCGAGTTTTAATTGAATCTTAAAAAATACAAAATTATGTCCGCCATATTTGATCTGCCATTTGCAATTTTCTAACTTGGACATCAAATTCGAAATCAGGAACCCCAAAAACCCTCTGATACCAAGTTTTATACAAATTCGACAAAAACTCAAAAATATGTCCGCCATATTCGATCTGCAATTTTTAATTGTTTAATTTTGACATCAAATTCAAAATCAGCGACTCCGAAAACCCCTTATACCAATTTTTATAAAAATTCGCCAACATCTCAAAACTATGTCCACCATATTCGATCTGCTATATTTAATTTTTCAATTTGGACATCAAATTCGAAATCAGCGACCCCGAAAACCCCATTATATCAAGTTTATACAAATAAAGAAAAAATATATTATGTCCACCATATTTAATCTGCCAGTTGTAATTTTTTAACTTGGACATTAAATTCGAAATCAGAAACCCCAGAAAAACCCTTATACCAAGTTTTATACATATCCGACAAAATTTATAAATTATGTCCACCATATGCGATCTGCTATATTTAATTTTTCAATTGTGACATCAAATTCGAAATCAGCGACCCCAAAAACCCCCTTTTGCCAAGTTTTATAAAAATTCACCAACATCTCAAAAGTATGATCGCCATATTCGATCCGCTATATGCAATTTTTCATTTTGGACATCAAATTCGAGATCAGCGACCCAAAAACCCCCCTCATTCCAAGTTTTATACAAATTAAAAAAAATTCAGAATTATGTCCGCCATATTGGATCGGCTATATTTAATTTTTCAATTTTGACATCAAATTCGAAATCAGCGACCCCAAAATCCCCTTATGCCAAGTTTTATTCAAATCCGACAAAATCGCGAAATTATGTCCGCCATATTCGATCTGCCATTCCTAATTTTTCAATTTGGACATCAAATTCGAAATCAGGTACGCCAAAAACCCCTTTTACCATGTTTCATACAAGTCCGACAAACTCTCAAAATTATGTCTGCCATATTCGATCTACCATTCCTAATTTTCAATTTGGACATCAAATTCGAAATCAGCGACCCCGAAAACTCCCTTATATCAACTTTAT